>CM034152.1:457209148-457359783 GCA_019776745.2 Taxus chinensis | reverse complement strand
TGACCGCTAACTCCATTAATTTGATTCGTTGCTCAAACACTCTCTTTAAAATATGGAAATTAATTCATATTTTGTGTATCAAATCAATAATAAAATAAATTATCGAAACATGTTATGACCATTTCTAATGTATTGAAAGAATAAGAATTCATTTTCACCTTTTTATAGGATTATCGTTAAGTCAAAAAATCTATAACATTACATAGATGGAATGACAGGAATGTTAAAAAATATAGTTCCTAATATCACATAAGCTTATGATTGACATATAAGCTTAAAACATTCCTTGTTAGTCATTTACACACACTGAATGGAATAGCATAGAGAACACTTAGATAGAATGTTTGGTATTTTGAAGAGAGTGTTTGAGAAACAAATCACATTACCAGAGTTAGTGATTGCTAATATTTTTTTATTATAAAAGAAGATGTGAAATAAGTGTATATCAAACATACAGTAGTCAAGAGGATTAAATATATGTAATTATTATAACTAGTTGAATGTTTCATGTTTGTGAATCATACTCATGCAAAAAGTGAGGTCAAAATAAATAAACATTTTTCGACAAATTTGAAATATCTAAGGAGGACATTATCCTCTCTTGGAAAAAATAAATTATATATATATATATATAGAGAGAGAGAGAGAGAGAGAGGTGAGAATTTGTAACATTTTAGGATCCATTGTGTTGAAATTTTTATAAATTTTTATATTTTTTATGTTCACAAAGGTTGAGTCAAATTTGAAAAACTAGGTTTGACTCATAAAGAGTTTCAGGTTCTCAAGTTAGATAATAGTTTTATGTCTTACGTGAAGAAAACAATATATGCTAGTACATAGCAATTCCAATCAACTATCATTGAAGGTATGGGGTGGGTATCTTAGGGAATGTTGTGTTCCTAGAACTATTAAATAATTACAACAAAGAGTATAAGTAAGCTAGGATCAACAATATTGGTACTGCAATCTTAAAAATACCTTTTGATACATGAGACAAAATTACATGAAAATCAGAATTATTATATAATGGTGTGGTATGGAGTGTTAAATCCCACTTTTTTGTGATGAAATTACTTAGATATATCTTAATATTAACAACAATATATCACCAAAGAAAATGAATATATATATATATATATATATATATATAAAATCAGAATATACAAGTATAATGACTTAGCCACTTCGATGGGGAAATCTCCAACCTATGCAGTAAGACTCAAGTGCACAATATGAATATAAAATACTATTCTCTCACTCTTAGATATACCAAATTATACTATCCAAATCCCTAAGGCCAACCCACTAATCGTATGAAAGTATAAACAAATGTGATATGACATGATAAATCCATAGCTCGGCTATCCATATATTGATATATGATTTATGGTTAATGGTATAACATACCCCTCCCCTTAAAAGAAATATTTTCCCCAATGTTGAGAATTTTTGAAAGATTTTTCACATAAGTTTAGTCTCAATGTTAGAGATCTTTAAATTTTGGAATAAGAAATATTCCTCCTCCCATGTTTTTATTTCACTGTCTTGATTCTTTTACTTGATTAGATACTCATTAATTACTCTCCTCTTGACCCTCTTCATGTACATATGAAGAATTTCCTTGTGTTCCGAAGTGATTTGGCATTGTTTGTCTAGCACATGCAACTCTATCTAGGATGAAATATTTTGTGTAATGACATTCCAAATTCTAAAAAAGTGTCAAGTATGTGAAATTAGAAAACTCTTTTCGAGATGAGAGAGATTCAATTATGCAATAACATTACTATTTGTACCATCAACTTTAACTTCCTTTATATTGTTTGTTTGATGGGTGTACTCTGTAAATGGAAATATTAAAGCTTCCCTAGAAGCTTTAGAGGCACACTATTTATAAACTTATTCTCTAATTTTTAATTCTCCCTGATCTTCTCCTCCTCCTTATCCTCCACGTAGCCAAGATAACCTATTCCATTTCCTCCTAGTACGTATCAAAACACTCTTTATTGGACCATTAATCCAAAGTGAAAACTAAAATCATGTCCTTGTAGATGAGAAATAAATATTCTTAAATTCAACCCAAATTTTCTACCATCCACGTCGCCCTTTCAAAAGAAAATCACTTGTATGATGCACAAACACTAGGGTTTCAAGAAAAAATTCCTTTAATCAAGATTTAAAAGTTTCCAATTTATGAATTATTTTAGCCTTAATTGATATTGAAGATAGAATAATCCCATTTTAATATTTTTAGATATTTCCAAAAATGTAAAATAAATTTGAAAGGTTCAAAAATTGTGTCTTGTGGAGTGAATTTTAGAAAATCCTACAACAATTATACCTTTTGAAAAATAGATCACAAAATTATCACATTTTTTTATATTCTTACTTGTTATATTTCTACACATCTGTCAACCTTTGGATTAGAAATTCACATCTCTTAAACCACTTCCATTGAAATTACATAAATAAATCAAACTACTAGTGGCAATATATCATTAAGGAAAAGAAAAATATATATAAATTATCATTGTATGAAAGTATAATGATTTATTCACTTCGAGGGGCAAACATCCAGACCATAAAATAACACTCACTTGTTCAATATGATGATAGTATCATGCTCTCTATCTCCTATGTATACCCTACTATATTATCCAAAGCCCCAAGGCTACCACTAAGCATATGAAAGCATAAATAAATATTATATGAAATGATAAGATATTATGCTAGTGAAAAGTTGCATATCCATATTGTGATATATCACATATGGTTAAGGATGTAGTAATTTCCTTCACTCTATCCAATTCAATGGAGCTTCACCAAAATTATAAGTTCATGTCATATGGGGTGTTATTTAGGGCCTATGTATTGGACAATTTAGTTTTCCATCAGATCATAGGATCCATGAGATTGTAAGGGTAGCCTGGAACTTAAATAAAACATATAGCATCCTCACACAAATTTAAATATCCCCCATTAAACAAGTACTTGATCTCCATGCTTGAATATATTCGGGACCATAACTTCCAAGTCTGTAATACCCTAAAAAAAGTGAATAAAACATCAAAATTGCTTCACTATTCCTCAATATCACCTTCTAGAACGCATGAGAAGAGTATCCATATTGAGACATGGTCCCAAATTAACTCTCTTTTAACCTTTCAATAGTAAATTTGAATAAAAATGTATGAATGTATCTAAAGAAGGATAATCATTTTTGACTAATTTAATTGATGGAAATTTTAATTCACCTACACCATAATCATAATTTGGCCTTCACAATGTTCTGATCTAGTAATATTACAATAATCAAAGTGTGATAAGAAAAAGAGGAAATAATTTCACATAATTTGATTAGTAGTTTTCTTGATTTCTACCTTTCACACAATCGACAATGTTATAAAAGGATTAGTTGTTTAATGCAAATCAACAAAACCTCAACAAGTTAGAAACCAAAGAAAAAACATTTAATAAAGTACCTACAATATAGTAAAATTGAAGAGTAGATACACTACTACTATAACATAGGTGGAAACACAAAAGTGTGGTATAAATGTAAATGCACTATGAATATTCCAAACGTAAGAACCAAAACGATCCAAAGAGGTGTTCAGACTTTGCCTACTCAAAAATGCCCAAAATGAAGACTCTTGAGAAATAGTCATTGTGACCTTGAGTAAAGCAAGTCAAATTAACTGAAAATAATAAAAACAACATTAACACATAAAAAAATATGAACTAGAATCCCAGGAACATCTTTGCAACCAATTGAAACACAACTAAGTAGTCATAAATGATTGACAAAAGTAGAAATTTTCTTCTTAAAAAGCCATAAATTCCTTATATCAAAAGTTTGAAAATGAAAAACCCTTTGGATTAGAAAATTATAATTTCCATGACTATAAGAGTACACAGTATAAGAAAGTACGAAGGTGTTAACTATGTACACATTTGTTGAAAAATAGAAACTAAATTTCCTAGAGTAGAAATGTTCCTTTTCAATGTGGGTAGATGCACTGAGATCTTTCAAATGTGATTTTCATCAAATGTGATGTATGCTAACATATGTTGAGTTGAATACTTTGTTCCCTCAGTATATAATCCAATGAAAAAAACTCAAAATTCGTTAATCGATCTTGAATTAAAACATAAATTTAGATAAGAGTACACATCTTTAATACATGCAAAAGAGATTCAACAGACAAAACATACACACACAAAATTAAGCATATGAAAGACCCCCAAAGGGATGTATTGTTGATATATCACCAAATGTATAAATCATGCCTAAGTTATTGTTCGTGCGGAATCACAACACCCCCAAGTTGTTTCATGAGTTTGAGATGGGGCATTTGTTGTGATTGTATAACATCAGAGCTTTTCCAAGCTAGTGTGGAACCTTTGCGAATCGAGCCTCTACACAATCTCTCCCTACAGAAAGGTTGGTTCCTATTTCTACTATGTACACATAGGTCACTGGAGCTCAATTTCTAGAGAACTATTCTAATCCTACTCTAAATTTTCCAAGGAGATGGGGATTTTATTAGGATTGGAACAAAGTAAACCTTTTGGATTATTTTTTTGAATTTTATCACCTAGATGTCTGATAGAGACTATTTGTAAATTAGAGTTTTTCAGGCTCATCATAATTTTACTAATTTTTCCATGTTTGATAGCTAGATGTGGGCCCATGGGGGATCGAAATTTCATCATTTTTAAAAATCGATCTTAAGGGTCAAAACCTAGAAGAGGAAAAAATTCCTCAACATGATTTTTACTTATGAATTATATGTATGAGCTCTTGAAACCTTGAATACCTTCTATGACATATTTTCTATCCCTAAGAGCCGTTTGGTTCGCTTAGGTCTCATTAGGTCCCTATTTTTCCAATAGAGGGAAAATTTTGATCAACAATTTTGGTGATTCGCGGGTTCATTTGCTTGCTAGATGTTCTGTACCAGTACCCTTGACATGTCTTTTGGGCAAAGATTCACTACTGATAACCTACACTGATCAAAAACCTATTACAATTAAAAGGTAGAGACCACATGCACATTGCTGGACTTGAACATGTTCTACTTCTTACACTCTCAATTTTAATAAGAAAATATTAAGAATAAGTTTTGAGAGAGTAGAAAATTGTCTTGAGTTGCGATTTTCACTTGTTCCTCTCTACAACCCTAGTCTTTGAGACTGAAATTTATTGTCCCAAAACTTGATTCTGTCAAGTATGAAGCTTACAATATTGATGATTGCTTGGCATGTCTTGTATGCTGCAGATTTTTAAATAAGACAATTCTCAAGTTTTTATATCATGGAACTCTCTTAAAACTTTATTTTTCTGTTTCTTCTAAAAGTCCCACATGCGACATGTTGTTGGCGGAAGCTATGTTCTGATTTGGCATGGAGGCACTAAGAATTTCACCTGTGATTGGTTCTAAATGACCTGAAGAATAAAAACTTAGTAGAATATGTCCTTAACCCTGATTTTAGTTGCTATGCATTTGTTTTCTCTTTGAAATCAGAAACTTGTTCCTTACAAGTATGAACTTCTTTCATGTTACAACATTCATTTGGGAGGCACACTGAATGCATACAAATAATACAACTTAGGAGACATAAAACCTATGCTAAAGAACGTAGGGAAATTGAAACCTAATCTACAACAAACAATGTGCATATGCACTTAGAGTAATTTAAAATCCTAAATGAATATGTACAAGGGTGAGAATTTTCCTTTCAGTAACAAGTGTTTAAGATAGATTTCGTTGACCAGAATCGAAAGTTCTTCTCCATACCAAAGTAAACAAATGAAAGGAATTACTACTCTTACATCCTGTAACCATGTAGGGGCCACTCCAAATGGCAATCAAAACTTGGAATTTCCTTCCCGGTTTTACCTATCTGACATCCCATTTTAAAACTAAGTCCCCTTCCTAGAAGGTCCTTGCTTTAGCCTTCTTTCAAATTTCCTCTTGATCAATGCCTGATCATTTTCCATTGTTTACATTGCATTCTCTCTTATTTCTTTCCAAATTCCATTAGCTCTGCATACCTAGCTTCCATAGACTTAAACTGATAATAGTTCTAGCTATGCTTCATGAGCTCTAATGCTAGAAACTCAAGTGATATGGGCAACTTGACTTCTCTTTTGTAGACCATATTGTAAGGGGAGTTTCCCGTTGACACTTTTGGTGTGATCCTATCATCCCACAAGGCTGATTTGATCCTTGTATGCCATGTCATTTGATTCTTATCTAGATTCCTCCTAATGATTCTTAGAAAATTATTTTTTGTGGACTCTTCCTTCTCATTACCCAAGGGGTTATGATTTGAAGGAGGTGCTTAGATATATATCATTCTTAATAGACCAATCAGTGATCTTAGTTGCCTAGGAATTCCAGGGAACCCTTATATGATATTGTTTTTTCTAGGAGTCAAAATCTTGTCACTATCCCCTCATGAAAATTCAAGTATACTAGATGCGTTTTCACTTCCTTGAGTTTTACCACCATCGGTTCGACTTGGTGAAGTAATCCATTGTCCATTTAGAATCCAATTGTTACCTCAACTCTAGAATTTAGATTAATGAATCCTGATGAAGTCCATTCCCCATTGGGATGAATGGTTGATTCAGCTAATATTGGATGTAATGGAAGTGACTGTTATCCTCTCTTTTCTTATAAAGAATGCACATTTTTTTACACTTTTTGATCCAAGTGTAGTAGTCACTGAATCCTTGTGTGCCAATAATAGCATGCATTTACTATTTTTAGATCCGTTACCCAAGGGGAAAAAGAATCTTTGACCTCTCTATTGTGAGACTCCTGTAGCACCTTTCTCAATTTGGCTTGTCCCAATGCACCTCAATAGAACTCCATTGGTGTCCTTCTTGAAAAAAAACACCGTCAATAAGCACATATGGAATGGATTAGAGTCCTATAATATCTCTTCTTTGTCATTTCTCATTTCTGAAGGGCATAGACCTGTTTGTAGGAAATGTATACATGTTTTGAGTCTAATAGTAGGAGTAGGCACATTATCATCTATTTGTTCCTGATTATCCTGTAGCATTGAAAATAGACTTCATTTTTCATCAATGGTCCTCAACATGATAAAGTAGAGGTCAGGTTTTCACATAATCCCTTTCCATAGACCATTTTGGTGACTTTAATTTCTATTTTCATACTTGATGTACGTGAGTGACCCATCTTTCTCATCTTCTCGTTCAAGTCTCTTTTTTAGAAGGAATTCCTTAACTCTTGCATGGGATACTAGTAACTGAATCCTGTTGTTCGAATACTAGGTGCTTGAAATTATTTCAAAATCCTGATAATTGTGAGGACATGCTTCTCAGTGAAGTAATACCTAACTTCATAGTCCTCTAAATGTTTAACTGAAGAAGGACAACTGAGTTATTCAGATCCCTCTTGGTCTTGTAGCAATACGATTGGAAGAAATGGTGCATCTAGAACTACTGAAGTCATATAAGCATGAAATATTTGGAAAAGTATTGGATTGATGATAGTTAGGATATTGAAATATAACATTTTTTATATCCTTAAAAAATGTATCCTTGCCCTCTTACTATCCATTTAAAATTCAATGCTCTTCTCTCAACATCATACATTATTGTCTTCGAAAAGAGAGGAGAAATTTGGTACAAACCTACTAGAAAAAAATTAATTATTCTCGAGAAGATTTGGAGAACCTTCTTATGGCTTGGTAGTGGAAATGATCAAATGGCTTCAACTATTTCCTAATTGATTTTCAATACCTCTTTGGACACAATGTGGCCTAAGATCTTGCCTTCATGTGCCAAGAATATACACTTCTTTAGGTTTAGGGATACTCCAAATCTCCTTCATCTTTGGAACACTTGTCTGAGATGGAAGAGGTTATTTTCCACATTCTTAGAAAACACAGTGATGTCATCTAAGTACAAAATAAATATATTATTTATCAACCCCTTTAATGTCATGTGCATAGCCCTCTGAAATGTGGCTCCACAGGTTGAAAACCCAAATGAAATTTTCCTGTAGGCATAAGTGCCCCATTTGGTGGTGAAGGCTGTTTTGAACTGGTCCTCTTCTTTCACCATAATTTGATTATAGCCCGAGTATCCATCTAGGAGAGAAAACCATTCTGAACTAGCTACAACCTGTAATATCTTCTCCATAGAAGGAAGTGGATATTGATCTTTGAGAGATGCCCTATTTAAATCCTAAAATTCCACGCACAACCATATTTCTCCATTCATTTCATAACTGGCACAAGATTTGCAACCCAACTTGAATGCTTGATCAGAAATATGATACTTGCCTCTATCAATTTATTCAATTATTTTTTCATGAGAGGCTCAATACAAGGGTTTCTTGGCCTCTGCTTTTTCTTGATAGGTTTAGCCTCCAGATCCAGTTCAATGGTGTGTTATGAAAACTTTAGATAAAACCCTCTCAAATATTCATAGCTTGAAGAAAAGCCATCTAGGAATTCTTGGAAAATCTACATGAAATCTGATGTCTCTTGTTTAATACTCATCTTACCAATTTTGGAGTGTTTTACCCTCTCTAATTAAAATGGACACTGAATCTTCTCTTTTAACCTGAATATTTTCCTTTTCTCTTATGAACCAATCATTTGGGTTGAATATTGACTCTAGAGTCACTAACATCTTAGAAAATTTGTTCGTTCGCAGCTGCACTACCTGATCCTCATATTGTTTCTCTAATTTATCTTGATTCCTTGTAGAGAACTTAACCTCTTCTTAGAAGAAATTAATGATATGTTGTTCACTTTCGAATACATTCCAACTTGTGTTATTATCTAGTACAACTAGCCTTATAATCACACAGACATGTGGCTACGTTTTATTTCTTTTAATACTGTCAACCACATCAAATGTTGCTCCATTTGCTGCAAGCTTGTTTGCATATTCATTTTTATTTATTGGTATAAAATTGATGTTAAAGGATTCAAAGTATTTGATGAGGTCCCAAACCCAATTTTTGTATCCTTTTAGGATATCGTTCTTAGCAACATTTTTCCCTTTGACTTGATTGAAAATTATTTCACTATCTTTGAACACCTGTAAAAAATTTTATACCTATTTTCCTAGCCTAATATAACCCATGAATTAGAGCCTCATACTCCACTGTATTTTTTGAGAAAGTGAAATGGAAACATAAATCATAGTAATATTTGACTTCGTGTTGTGAAATAATCATTGCACCTCCTCCAACACCCTGTCTACTCCTTGAACCATCAAAGAACAACTTCCATACTACATTATCATCCTTATTTTATGGCTTGGTAAGGCTAGGGATGGGTGGTTTTTCTTCATGTAGACAATAAATGCCTAACTATGCTTCCTCCATCTTCGTGTATGGGTCATAGTCATAATTTTTGTGGGCCCATTCATCAAGTGTCATATTAGGAATAGTCCCAATCTTTTTATTTGATTCATAGGTCTCTAAACAGTCTTCCCATTCAAATATTGCATAATTGACATTTATTAGGCTTGACATATGGGACTCAATGTGAAAGTGTGAAATTGGATCCAATATGATAGTAACATTAGCACCATACCTTGTCCTAAATAGCATGTGGGACCAATTTTTTGACAAGTACCCGCCAATTTTGGCCATGAAATCCCTTGAGAGATATAAAGAAATTAGCGGTGATAAGTTGATTACTGATACATCTTGTAAAATTGTAACATTTAGGCACGCATGGAGTATAAGGCTCATTTCTTTGATTATTCCAACTATCCTTATTGATGTCTCATCCAGTTGAGCCACACCTTTCAATATTGACTCATATTTTAAGTGTAATTGATTAGCTATCTATTTTGGCATTACCAATGTATTTGCCCTTGATTCGGTCATGTAATTTTGCACTAATTTATCTCTGACGATCAATGCGATATAGAATGGTGGAGGTTTCATATTCTTACTTGGATGACCTCCTTCTTCTTACATTGTGTTAGTCAGAACCTTCTCCTGATTTCTGGATGGCTCATTAGAGGTGGAATAATTTGTCACAGCTTCTTGCAACAAATCTCGTTGTCCCAGAATTGCCAATGATTCCCACATCAAGATGCTAACATTGGTTTTCTTCATCTTCTTAATGATATTGAATGGAGATAGGTTTTATTTTTTCTCCCCCTTTCTTGGCATGGCCTTGTCTATCACCTGGACTGATCCATGAGCTCTCAGAACTGGTACCCTATACTAATTTTGTACATTTAGGGCTGCCACAATAGTTTCCTTTAGTTGATTTGATACATGTAGAGCTTCATTTGGCCTAATAACTCCTTTTTATGTAGGAGTGGGTTAAGAAAAAACTAGATTAGATGATTTCCCCTCCTCTATGTTCCTTTTTTTAATCACGTGATATATATTACACCCTTGAAAGGAGGCTGATTAACTCCACATAAGCCTTCTATTTTCCAATTGACTAGTGTGGTTTTGTCCTGAGGTGTCTCTTGTGAACATGTTTACTGTTGATTTTCCTCTTTACTTTCCTCTTGAGGAACACCCATAGTCTACACTACTAGAGCTTGATTTGATGGGTCTTGGAAGTACGTTGTTTGATCATAAGGTTGGCCATCTATAGGATACCATTCATATTCCTGTGAAATGTTATTAGACCAAAACGAGGGTCCTTGAAGTTGATGCTACATTGGGATTATAATGCTGAGAAGGTTTAGCAGTAGGAGGTTGTCCTTGGTTTTGATTAACATCTTGAATGGGAGCTCTATGTAGCATTCCCAAATTAAGACTTTAGAAACAAGGAATTTTTTTTTGCATCAGTAATGTTCTCTGTTCTAAATACTTAATTCAAAATACACATTTCATAACAATCATTCTTATAACAGATAACCATATGTAGCTATAATGACTTGGTGTACAACCAATGTATTCATTCCATGACTTGGTTAACTACTGATCCATTCATGTGTAACATTGAGTTTGGAGTATTCTACTGAATACTTCATATTCTTGGTTCTCTCACCCTATACTAGGTTTTAAGTGATCTGTCCAAGGAACCTATCTGAATAATAGTTACCAATATTCATCAGCATCACGAACCTTAGACTGGTGACATAGGACAACGCAATCAGTAGCTTGTGATACTTTGGCCAAAATTTTATAACATACTATTCATATTACTTATTCCTTGATGACATACTCGTCAATCCAGAATACGTCCATCACCCCACTCCATTGTTATCTAGAATGTCTTACACTGACTCCTGTCAGTCCCCTTGCCCAAGGTTTAACTCAAGCGCAGGTTAACAACATAGGTCATGATATGATGAGGCTCTTGAAAACTTAGGGTAAATTGGCATACTGGGTCAACCTAGGTTAACCCCGTGTGCCAAGGTACCCTGAGTCCTAAAGGGCTACTTCATATCTTGATTATGGTACTAACCAGTCCTAGATAGGAATCTTGAACAAGTTCAAAAGTGTGTAGATCTCAATGATCAATGCGGAAGGGTATTACCACATGTCATCTGCACTGTTGTATCCTCGAGAAGATCCTAATCTTCTCAAAGGTACAACCTTGTAGTTGACATGTGTCAACATCCTACAGCACAACCTCATAGAGATGTACATACCTCCTAGATTTTACTTACGTTAAGTTAAATTTGGTTTAAAAGACTACCTCAATTGGCAGCCCACCAAACCCCGAGTCCAACATTCCTTTAAGTTCCCCTTTTAAAATTGAGATTCATTTAATTCAAGAACTTAATTTACTTTAGGATTGCTTCTTGAATTGATAGTTTTGACCTATCATCTCGTTACCCAAGAGCAGGAGAGCAACAACTTATATTCCCTTTAATTAAATAACTTAACCATTTAAGGAAGTGTAACAACCCATTAGGCTGAAACATATCGGACTTATTGTAATTAAGTCTTAATGATTCACAACCATATCTTCTTTTTTTTATTTAGTGCCTTACTAGAGAGGAAGGGTCTTCCTCTTCATAGTTGCATTTTTAGGGCTTGCCACACCCTACCATGTCATTTTAAGTTACAATAATCTTTATTATAGTTTTATTTCACCTCACAAGGTATAATGAAAAACTTAGATAAGAATGTTGTATTCAGCCACCTATTTAATTTCAATTTTTCTTAGGGAATTTATCTAAGTTCCCTTTTTAAATAATTCTTTAAAAATACACATCCAGTCATATAGATAACAAGAAGATTATACTCAACAAGATAATTTACACAATCTATATAAGTAGTTTCTCACTATTCAATTCATTTCAAAACTTATAAAATTAAAACTTATGCTTTTTAGGAATGCTTTAAGACATCAACCTTCCTTCAAAAGAGACAAACTTTTACAATACTTTTCACAATACAATTCAGAAATCAATGCTCAGAATTCTTCACTAAAATCAACTTAGAGCACTCAATGCATCATTTAAGTTTTTTCCCTCTTTTACCACTTACGAAGTCCATCTGCAAAAATTGCTAGCACGGGTTAGTTCAATGAACTGAGCATGATAAGCACTAATCCTTAAAACAAGTGCATTCCAATAATTGTTTCAATAAAACAACCCTGTTATAATGACAACAATTACTTCATACTCTCTAAGCTTTAAGTAATATCAATATAAGAAGAGTCATAGTACACTGTTTAAACAAAGTGGACATGATATATTCTATATTACTTTCCCTAAAATTTTAAAGTATAATTGATTCCAGCAATTACATTCACGATCAATAACATAATATAACACTAATTTTTCTTCCTAACAATTATAACACCACTCACATCATAACCTAAGTTACAAAAGTAATTTCAACATAATCTTTTTTGGATGATTCATCTCACTTTTATGCAAGGAAGGAAGAAACATTCCATTTACCAAGTACTTATCCATCCAAAAAGTTGAAACAATTTATATCATGATTTAAATAGATTCTTAAAATATCTTCTATTTAAAAACTAAACCATTTAAGGTATTCATCCAAAAGAGGATCATACAAAATAAATTCAAATAGAAGTGATGGATTAACTGCCACCTTCAATTTCTTTACTGCTAACCTATCTTCTACCTTAGTCTTCTTAATTTTCAATCAATGAAAAGTATGCAAGACAAATAAACACTGATTTCCTTTTTACAATAAGAATAATAATCAGGAGGTTTAAAACAAAGACCTTATCCCAGCTATACGATGAAGGAGTCTTACCAGATTAGGATCCCCCATCCCAATTATTTCTTTCAACTACTAAGACAGTTCTACCTTCTCATAACCATTCCGTTTGAGTTCATTACAAGTTCTAAGGAATGAGCACAATAACCAATCAAGGAAAAGAGTATTAATATAATAGAATTCCCTTTTTAAACCCTTTTAATTCTTTCCCTTTTATCTCTAAGAGAAACTGTGACGATCTAAACACTATTGCAATCAAGTTTAGAATGAAGTCAAGCTTCTAAGACATAATAAACATTCATTAGACCAACCAGGAATGAGAAGCTGAGTAGTTATAGCACTTAAGTTCACCCAATAGTTCGGGTAAGGTAGAGCCATCTCATTGGTTTACCATTACATCCCTATAGGATCTACAAACTATGCATCCAATAAAAGTCAAGATCAATATTTAACATAATCGTTACGAACCGATCAAGACTCAGAATATAATCCCGATCCAAATGAAATAGAATACATTTCCTCAAATACGCTAACCATTCAAGTTTAAAATCAAGTTAGGGTAACTTCACATTTCCCTTAATGAAAAATTTAATCAGAGACTGAATTAGTTGAACTGATACATCGTTTGGTTGCTATTTTAATATGAAACACTAAGACAAATTGAATATACATAATTGATTTACCGTATTCGAATAATAATTTCAAAAATACCCAAAATCCGTAATATTCAAACCATTGTAATGAATTTCACATTAATAGTCCATAGAATAAAACAGGTCTTCCATTTGCATCCAAAACATTTCAACTCTATTTCTAACTTCAAACAAAATGTATTGAACTGGACATCATTAAAACTTGTTGACTTTAAATTAGGGTTCGAAAGAGTTTCCACTACCATCAACATGGACATAAGAACTAGATTTCACAAACCATGTCAAAAAGACTACAAGTTACAGTCTTGTTTGCCCAAAATAATAGACACAATTTTCTTTTAATACTTTTTCCAAAAACAACCAAGATTTCAGAGGTAGAACACAAACTCATCCATATACTATTCCTCCTGTGCATGCCAGTGTTACTATCATTCAAGGTTTCATGCAAGAATAAAGCAACTAACTAGATACTAACTTATCCAATGTGCCCGCGAACTTAAAAACAGTCAATCCCCTTTCGCAAGAGAAGTGCAGACTAAGCCATATATAATGTTTCCAGAATACGCATCTTTATAACAGTCAAAGTTTCACAGGGTGATACCAAACAAACCTTCCACGAGTTATTCATAGACCAAATAACCACGAGATAAAATGTGAATATCATAAGAAAGTAAACATAAAAACAACATTGTTCCGTCCACCGAAACAAGTTTTTAACTAATGAGATTCAACCTAGTTTAAGTGTTTCCAGAGGTTAAAAATCACAACAGTTCGTAACTCCAAACTTAACGAGTACAGGTGGATCTATTGCAACAATAAAGACTTCTAAAGGAGTCAAAATCAATAAAAAAATTCAACCACTAAGAGCCCTTTATAGTTACCAGTATTACTCACATGTTCACAAATCCACTACGAAAGAAAAGTAATGCAAACAAATTCCAAAAGAATCAAGCAAACTCCCGATTCAACCTAGAAACTCAAGTTTACACAAAACCCATGAAATATTTTTTTCACTAGACAAGCATAAATACACAGAGCTCATCAAGATAGAGTTTTTTTAATAAAACACTTAGAGGAAAGCAAATATTTTAACAGTTAGGGCCTATCATGCCTGATAGTGTCGCTGTAAAATCGAAGAAGACCTCTGGTTGATCCCACTCTTTCTCTTCTTCTCCACGAAAGGTCAAACAAAAAAATACCACTTCCACCATGCCTCATATATTCTCCACGAAATATAAATAGATTTGAAACCCTCAAAATAGCCATGCAATGAAGTATAAACCATTGGTTTAAAAGACCAGTGTGCATGTAGAGAGAAAAATAGAGTGCATGAAAAATGAAACAACCAAACAAAAATCTACTTACATGCCTCCCTAAGTGATCCGGGCTCATGAAACCATGCACATTAATTGCATTAATTCCATATCTCCCGCCCAATCTTCCTTGCCACCTGCCCACCAAATCTGGCAAGTTCTAAATCAAAATAAACAAGTGTTTCCATTTCTAGAGGTACTGCCACCTAGGCCTCTGCTAGCCAAATTAACCTCCACCAAAGTTGGCAGTACCCAATGTCCTTACAACCTTATCACCATCTTAAATGCCATAGAAACCACCGCCCAACACTTGCAACCCTTAGGTTCCCATACATAGCAATTAGTTTAGGATAGGTTAATGACTTAGGTTAGATCTTAGGTAATTTAAATTTAACACCTTAGGATATAACACTAGTCACTTACCTTAGCAATAGGTTAGATAAACCCTTAGGTAATATCCAAAAATACATAGTTTAGGAACTAGGTTAGATTGAAATCACATTTCGACAAATCAATCATACTAAGATGTTTCAGGATGGATTCTGAATTCAAATTAAGTATAAAAGCTTAGATAGGAAAACTCACATATCTTACCTGGCTTAAGGTCCAGGTTCTCTCTGATGCCATAAATGGCTGAAAACCAAATTGCGACTGTAATGACCTGTCGGGGTCAATTTCCAGAATCCAACGAAACTTTCCACAGCATGGAAATATTCTCATATGAAGGAGAATTAAAGAATATATATATATATATATATTCTTAGTTCAGTTCAGAACTAATAATTCATAGAATGCCAATTCATGGTTATTCATCCTGAATATATTTAAAACATTCCTTGGATCACTGTAATTGATCCAAGGATGAGTCATAGAGATAGATAAGCTTACAATCCTCCTGAAATCAGATTGCACTCATCCAAAAGAAATGAAATAAAATGAATCCAAGCATATTCTTGTTAAATCAAAGATCTCAAGAGCAGAAAATACATAACAATATCAAGCAGGATTTCCCAAAATCAAAAGGACATATCCTCATAAGGAAAATCACATAACAACACTTGAATACAAAGGAGGAAAATAACAACAATTAAGAGTGTTACATGCTTCCCTCCTGAAAGGATCATCGTTCCAATGATTACATCCCTTTTATTATATTTAGGATTGTCAATTCATTCACTTACTTATTCAAAACCATATATTTCAAATTTTATAGTTCCAAAGATCAGTATCATATAACTGTCTACTCAAATTGAATAAATGTTTGTGTAAAACTGGCTTTCTTAATGTCTTGTAAAGATAAAATCATAGATATTTTTTTATCAGTCAACAGATTCAGTTCTGTTCAAAAAGAAAAGGAAAAGTAGTTTTCATATCATCCAATTTTTCCCAAGTTGCACTTTCTTCGTTAAACTACTAGACCTTACATTGTTTTATTTCATGATTTCTCAAATGCAACTGGCAAGTTTCCAGCACTCGAGTGGGTTTAACCATGATTATTCCTGGGTCTTGGACCTACAAGGAATTCTAATTTAACACATGTGACAAATCTGAAACATATTTCTTAAACAAAGAAATATGGAAAACATCATGCATTCATGACAAAGCAGGGGGTAATGTAAATCGATAAGTTATGGGGTTGATTACTTCAACAATTTCAAAAGGTCCCACATAACGAGGTGATAACTTGGTAGCCTTGCCAAAAGTTATAGAAATCTTTCTTGGCCTAACACGAAAAAAAACCTTCTCACTAAGTTCAAATTTTCGGTCAACTTGCTTTAAATCAGCGTAACTCTTTTGCCTATCTACTACTTCTTTCAAGCATTCACGAATCATTTTAACTTGTTGTTCCATTTCCATAAGGATTTTAGGTCCAATTACTTCTCTGTCCTCAATGTTGTCCCAACTAACAGGGGTTCTACATTTTCTTCCATAAAGTGCCTCAAACGGTGCCATCTTAAGAGAAGCATGGTATGTATTATTGTATGCAAATTCAGCTAATGGGAGATACTCCTCCCACTTGTACTGCTGATCCATGCAATACATCAGTAACATATCTTCCAAGTACGTTGTTTGATCATAAGGTTGGCCATCTATAGGATACCATTCATATTCCTGTGAAATGTTGTTTTAGACCGAAACGAGGGTCCTTGAAGTTGATGCTACATTGGGATTATAATGTTGAGAAGGTTTAGCAATAGGAGGTTGTCCTTGGTTTTGATTAACATCTTGAGTGGGAGCTCTATTTGTTAGATATGGGGGCTTGTTATGTTGATATTGAGGTGGAAAGGGCCTGAAGTTTTGAACCTATTGCTTCTTGAGTGTCATTATTTAATTCTTAAAAGTTTTTTTCCCCTCGTGTAACATCCCCATTTTAAGATACTAGAACAAGGGGAAAAAAAATTTCTTATACAATGTTCTCTGTTCTGAATTATGTAATTTAAACACATGTTCAAGTTTTAATAATTATTCTCTGTCCAATTAATGTAATTCAGATCACACAATTTCTTTTTAAAACCAATGTTCTTTGTTCGCATATTTACAATATGGAACACACATTCAATGCCATTCAATCATATAACAGATACCATATGCTGTTCTAAATGACTTGAAGAACTACCGATCTCCCATTTTATGGCTCAGAGTTTCAGCGATCTCTCATTTCATGACTCGGTGACTTATCGATCCTTCATGTTAATCCATGCATTATATAATAAGTATATAGAGTTATTTTACCATTTCCGGTTATCAAAGTGATCCATTTAAGAGGCCTATCTGAATATTTGTTACTGATGTTCATCTGACATCCTGCTTCTTAAACTAGGTGATTAGGACAATGCAACCAGTACTTGCGATACTTTGGCCAAAGATTTTCACATGCTTTGCATGACCATATTCCTAGATGTTATACACATCAATGGAATATGTACTTCACCTCACTTAGTCTGTTATCTAGAATGGTCTTTCCTAATCTCTGTCAATCCTTCCATCTAAGGTCAAGCTCTAACCCCAACTAGCAATATGATCGAGTATAGGAAGGCACTCCTGGTAAAAAAAGGTACACAGACATACTGTGTCGTCCTTAGGCAACGCCATGTGTCTAGTTACCTTTATTCCTCCAGATTCACTCCATATACGTGATCACATTCCTATCCTTGTCTAAGTAACTTAGTCCCAGCTTATGTAAACTTGATGATTTGATTCTGGAGGGCGTTGTAAGATTTCAGCTACAACATTGTGTTGTCATGAAGGCCCCGCCTTCATGAAGACACCATATTTCAGTTGACATGTGTCAAGGTCCTACGGAATCCTCTCATCAAAGAATACACATCCAGCTTGAATGATTCGATTTAATCTTAAATATTTAAGATCAATTTTCAGTAACCACGCCGATCCTTTAACCTCATTGTTCGTTACAGTTGTATATATCTAAGAGAGACTCAATTTGTCTTATATCTTAATATATGTTTACTCCTCCATACCGAAGGATTGCATATTTCCATCTTCATTCTTTTCTTTAAGCTTCGGACTAATAGTCCACTACAGCTTAACGTAGTAAGTTCAACCTATTAAACTTAACCAAGTTTTACTCCCAACTGTAATTAAATTTATCATTCCATCTTATTAGATATCATTTACACGAGGTCTATTCTTAAAAGAAGGTATTCAATTACTCACCTTAACCTTACTCTAGTTAAGGTTTGTTACGATTAGATATGTTTTCTCATATCTAATATCCTCTGAATTTAAACACTACGAGGATATTAACGAAGTCTGAATACAAGGTTCAGCTACTCCTTTGTTATTTGATATTCCTTAGCTTATAAACTAATCCCGAATATCATTCAATTAAGATTTCATATTCTTTTAATTCCTTTTCAATGCCAATCCAAATTTCATATTAACCCAAGTATGAATTAATTGTACATTCCAACTTAAAATTTGTATTCCAATAAAGAATAGATATTATGTCCTTTTAAAATCTACCCACTATCATTTGAATAATTCTAATCAATGAATAATATTATATTTTCAATCTTATTCAAACAGTTCAAAGTGATACAGCCATTAAAATATGACACATTTCCTTGTATTCTGTCCATAAGATTTACAATCTATACAATTACCAGTCCAAAAAACTGGGCTTCATTTATATCAAACAACATTAAAACACATAAGGAAAGAAGGATGTAACTTCTTCTTTTCCCAATTCCTCGTAGAGGAATAATAACTATCAAATATGATCCATCCTTAGCTACTCAGAAAAAGCATCAGAAAACAACCATGTCTTCATTTACTCAAAGGACCATCTGTAAACTTTACTTGCACGAGTCAGTTCATTGAACTGAGCATATTAAGCAATTATGATTAAAATGAGGTGCTCTTAATTAAATGTCTCAATAAAATAACCCTACTTTTATGAAACATAAACAAAATATGAGATGAACACCATCCAAGAATTAAGTGCTGATAAGGATGAACAGCTTAACAACCCAATCATCTAATTACCATCCCAATCAGACAAAAGGATTACTATCCTTTTTCCCAAATAAATACTACAAGAAGTAATTTCCTTCAAATAGTTCCATATTAAAACATCTGTAAGAACTAATACAATAATGTATATACTATTGTTCTAATGTAAATGCTATCAATTCCATTCCCTTACAATAGTTAAAGAAAATATTCACGAAATAGATTCTAAATAAGACTTCCAACAGAACCACTTTCCTTTCCTTTCATACTACTCGTCTAATCATACGCTAAAGAGAAAAGTAGTCATTCACCATGAACTCATTGGTGTCAATCCTCAAAATTCAACAATAGAAAAATACTTCTTTCAAATCAGAAGAAAGTAAAAAGTAATTAAATGCAAGTGATTACGCCTTAGGCAGTACAAAATTCATTTCATAACAAGTATAGAATTTCAATTGTATAAAGAAGAAATGATCATTACTTCAAATTATCCATCCAACACTCTCTTTCCTTCAATCATAACTGTACTAAATAATTTAATCCAGACGTGATATCAATCAATGATAACAGCCCAAAGAGAAGTAAATAAAATCAATAACCGAATAAAAGGAAGAAGGATCATATTACCTCTTCTCAGTGCTTATCCAAATATCCACTATTTATAACAGACCTGATCTAATGGTATGATTCATTCTTAATAGTATATTTCAGTATTCAAAAACTACTAACTACCTTTCTAGAAAGTTGACTAGAGTTCATTGCAACTGGTCCGTAAGAATTATTACCAAAATAATCTCTAATACAATCATTTCCTCCATATATTTCACTCAACGGACTTTCTCATCCAGATATAAACAAGAAAGAATATAAAGCTATTTTTATAACCAAAACATTTCACCAAAAACAAGCATTTCAGCTAGGCCTGAACAAGGAAGAATGTACAACTAGCTACGAAATCAAGATTGATATCATAATAGTAAAAACAATAATTTTTCGAACTTTTAAAGTAAGAATTGCACTTCAATTCAATCTTGATGAAACAACAAATATTTTAGACTGTGAATTGGATATATACTTTTATATATATAAAAACATACGTTTTTTCCAAAAACAGTCATACCCAGCTTAGTTTGAAACGAGTAAATGTACGGCAAACATATTACCATCATTTCGCTATAATAAGTAAGAAACCCCTTTTTTTTACAAGAACAAGAATCTATTCAAGTTCAGTTCCAACCGAATGCATTGAAGGAGTTCAAATAAACATATTTGTTATTTATATACCCACTAGTTCAAAAAAAATTCAAGCAAGATAACAATACCTTTTTCTCACTCATTAATTAGCCCAGTTCAGTGTTCAAATAATTTATTTCTCCAATAACCAATCCCAGCCTTCAACCCACATAGAGATATTAACTTGTTTTTGACCATCAAGGGTAAAACATGGGCATGAATTCAATGTCCTAGGTGAATCGTATTCTATGCAATGTAAGCAACCATGATAATAACCTTCACAACAGTTTCCTCAAACGTTATCATAATTTTGTTTTTTCCCAAATTGTTTTCACGCACAAAACTCGAAAAATAATACACGCATAACTAATGCATTCAACAACTCAACTCATATTGGGTAATAGACACGATTACCCAACATTGTCAAACAACTCACACAACAAGAACAGATTTATTTCATTTACCCATTTTGTGAAGAAATACCCAAGTCGTGTTCAGCAAAGAAAAATGACTCAACCCAGAAATCACTTCAAACAAATCAACAACATCATTTAACTAATGCACCCATCATAAGAGCATAGTTGTTTTAATGAGATGCTTAAACAAGAGCAAAACACTTTAAGGAGAAGGGCTCAACATGCCTATTAATCTTTCTTGTGGTTCGAATAAAACCGCACCCACAGGAGTTATTCTTTTCCACGGCGACAGCAGTAAAGCTTTCCAAATAATCCTCTAACTTCCTCAGGCTCAAAAATAGCCGTGGCTACTCCAAATAGCAGCAACAATAACCAAAAATAACAAGTTCAACAGAACCATGGAAGAAATGCATAGCAACTAAAAACCTCAATGAATACAATAACCAACAATTTTCGCTCTACCCTCTTTCCAAGGTGAGCTTGTTGCTAAGACCAAATAATTAATGCATTGAATGCATTGTGTTTTCCTCAATTATCACACCACCGTGGACTCAGGCTTGGAAAATTTATTTTTCAAATGTTTGCTTGCAATTCTTCCTTAGCTACTTAGCTAGTTGAATGCTTCCAAATTTTTCTTGTTCCCGCCAAACTTGGCGCTGAAACTGTAAGGACTTCATTTACTGTCCTAATAAATTTCTAACCTTCCCTTCTTATCCATTTTCCATCCACATGGGTCCATAAGTCCCCTTCCATAGGTTAGTAATAATTTAGGATTTTATAGTCCATAGCTAGGTTTTTCACCTAGTTCATAAGTTATTAGGATTTGCATCAATTTTCATCCCATGCAATTTAAAATCCACGTAGGGTAGTAGTTAGGTTATAGGATAAAACTTACTTATAGGTTAGGGTTTAATCCTCATAGTATTTACTTAATAGTTTCCAACAAGTCTTTCTGACTGACGTTCACATTCAACACAACACAAGATGTTTCATCCTATGTTCAACACACACCTATGTCACTTGCATCCAGGATCCTATTGTCTTACGTTGTCTAGCGTTACAACTTGTATGTGGTTTGGGAATCGAGCCTTTTCCATTGGCATCTATGTACCAGATATTTATACCTAAAATCATGTGCTGCAACATTTATATCAGCCTTAAGTCTGGTTCAGACTCCATTCCATTTTAGAAGTAAATCGACAAAGCGATCACAAGAAGGCCACAACATACCTTGGATCAATGGAATTGATTCAAGGTGTGTTGTCAATCAGCAACAAGAGTTCATCAACATACAACAAGTCTGTTGTCTCATTTTGCAAAACACAAGCTATAATAACCTCCGTCCCAAGTAAACAATTTACAGTAAACAAGGTCCAAATCAGTAACACATTCCTTTTAAGATTAAAGATATATCTTAACATAATTATCTTCAATTCAGCAGTTACAACATCATGAAAAGAGATTACCATGATATCTTGCAAAAATCAAGGCGTTACATTCCTCCCTTCTTAAAGAATCATCATCCCGATGATCAAATTAACCAATTCAAAGAGTTAGGACAAAATTCAATTATCGTCCTTCCATTTATAAGTTCATACCAAAAATAGATTCACTCATTAAAATAGTGTTTTAAGATAACTGTAAAATAGACCAGTAATTGTCTAAATTTGGTAGTATTATAAGTTTTTCAAATTCAATTTCGATCAAACAAGTATGGAAAAGCAAATCTCATTTCTTCAATATTTTCCCAAGTTGCACTTTCTTCACTAAACTGGTCCCATTTGACCTTACATTGGTTCACTTCATGATTTCTTAAGTACAACTGGTGAGTTCCCAACACTCGAATGGGCTTAACCACGATTATTCCTAGGTCTTGGATATACAAGGAATTCCAATTCAGCACATGTGATAAATCTGTTACGTATTTCTTAAGCAAAGAAATATGAAAAACATCATTCATTTGTGATAAAGCAGGAGGTAATGCTAGACGATAAGTTATAGGGTTGATTATTTCAACAATTTCAAAAGGTCCCACATAACAAGGCGACAACTTGGTAACCTTGCCAAAAGTTATTGAGCTCTTTTTCGGCTTAACCCAAAGAAAGACCTTCTCACCAAGTTTATAATTCCTATCAACCTGCTTTGAGTCTGCATAACTCTTTTGCCTATTGGCAGCCTCCTTTAGATGTTACCGGATCATTTTGATTTGTTGTTCCATTTTCGTAAGGATTTCTGGCCCAATTACCTCTCTATCCTCTACGATGTCCCAGCTAAAAGGGGTTCTGCATTTTCTTCCATACAATGCTTCAAAAGGTGCCATTTTTAAAGAGGCGTGATATATAATATTATTGTAGGAAAATTCAACTAGCAGAAGGTATTCCTCCAATTTATACTGTTGGTCCATGCAATACATTCTTAACATATCCTCTAAAACTTGGTTGAATCTCTCGGTCTGTCCATCCGTTTCTGAATGGTATGAAGAACTGAAGTTTAATTTAGTTCCCAAGGCCACATTAAGCATTTGCCAAAACCTTGATGTCATCCTCAGATCTCTGTCTGATATGATCAATTCGGGTATTCCATGCAATCTGAAAAATTCATGTACAATCTTCTTGCTAACATTGGTGCATCGTATTTTAAATTACCAGCAATGAAGTGTGCCACTTTGGTTAATTTGTCGATGAAAACTAGTATGATATCATGCTTATTCCTTGACATAGGCAATCCTTGAATGAAATCCATCGTTATCACTTGCCATTTGTACTGTAGAACACTGTGGGGATACAGTAATCCAGCGGGATGAATATGTTCCACCTTAGCATGCTGGCATTCCAAGCAATGTGTCACAAATTCCACCACATCCTTTTTCATTCCCTTCCAGAAGTATTGTTGCTTGAGATCAACAAGCATTTTAGTAATGTCAGGGTGTCCAGAGAAATGTGAATTATGAAATTCAGTTAACAATTTCCTTCTTAAATCATTTGCCAAGGGTTTATATACCCTGTTTTCGAACCTCAGAATTCCTTCATTATCAAAATGAAATCCCTTATACTTCACATCCCTTGGATTTGCAGCAAGTGTTGTTTTAACTTGCTAGAAATAAGAGTCAGATTCCATGACATCTTTCACCTCATCCTTAAAATGAGTTCTTAACGTTATAAGAGCAGAGATGTGCTTCCTTCGACTTAGAGCATCTGCCACTCTATTTTTCTTGCCTTTGATGTGGCTTATATCAAAATCATACTAAGACAGAAATTCTAACCATCTTCGTTGTCTTGCATTTGGATTTGGTTGAGTAAAAATATACTTCAACCCCAGATGGTCATTTTTTAACTCAAAGGGTTTTCCAAGAAGGTAATGCCTCCACATTTGAAGTGCATGTACAATGGCAGCGAGCTCTAGGTCGTGTGGAGCATAATTCTATTCATGTAACTTAAGCTTTCTGCTTTCATAAGCTATGACATGGTTATTTTGTAACAGAATGCCTCCAAGACCTTCTCCAGACGCATCCGTTACGACCGTAAAATTTCCATATGGGTCAGGTACAGTCAGAATAGGTGCTGTAGTTAGCTGTTCCTTTAAAATTTTAAAGGGCAGATTCACATTTGTCAGTCTAGACAAATTTTTTATCTTTCTTTTGCAATGAAGTGATTGGGGCAGCAATTTTTGAAAAGTCCTTAACGATCTTTCTATAATATCCTACCAAGCCCATGAATCTTCTTACTTCATGCACGTTCTTAGGCGTAGGCCACACGATTATAGCTGTAATCTTTGAAGGGTCTACAGCTATCCCGTTCTTGCTTATAATGTGTCCCAAATAATGCACCTCTGCATCATAAAAGGAACATTTAGACAATTTACCATACAACCTTCTCTTTCTCAAAACTTCTAGCACTATCCTTAAATCCTCTTGGTGCTCTTCAACATTTTTAGAGTATATAAGAATGTCGTCCAAGAATACAAGCACGAACTTGTTTAGGTATTCTTGAAAAATATTATTCATCAAATTCATGAAGGCGGCAGGTGCATTCGTTAACCCGAAAGGTAACACAGTGAATTCATAATGTTTGTACCTTGTTCTAATAGTTGTTTTATGAATATCATCTTCTTTTATTCTCAGCTGATGATATCCAGATCGAAGATCTATTTTTGAATAGACTGATGCTCAACCGCATTTGGTCGAACAGATCATCAATCCTCGGAAGTGGATATCGATTCTTAATAGTTGCCTGATTCAACATTTTGTAATCAATGCACAGTCTCAGTGTGTCATCCTTCTTCTTTACAAAAATTACCAGCGCTCCCCATGGTGAGACGCTCGGTCTTATCAGCCCCTTAGTCAAAAGTTCCTGTAATTGAGCCTTAAGCTCCACCAACTCGAGGGTGGTCATTCTGTAGGGTGCCTTAGATATGGGTTCAGTTCCTGGCTTGATCTCTATTTCAAAGTCAAACTCTCGTTTGGGTGGAAGACCTGGTAATTCTTCCAGAAATACATCACTGAAATCCCTTAATAATGGATACCTTTCCATGAAATCATTATCTTCCTTAGCATTTTCTATCATTTTTACGGCATACAAGGTGCAACCTCTATTTTTATCCCTTTTCAGTTGCATAGTTGTTAGCTTTCTAACTGCAACCTCACACTTTACTCCTTGAATGACTACTGCTTTCTGCAGGTCATCAAAATAGCAAATCTGTTTTTCATAACAGTCGACCTTTGCCTTATGTTCTGCTAACCAATTAACTCTAATAATGATATCATATGACCCTAAAGGTGTGAAATACAGGTCAACTTCGGTGGAGAAACTGGGCAAGTCAAGAATTGCCCCAAAAAGGTACATTTCGATTGTATGGACAGCATTATTCCCATAATGCACTGTCCAAGTCTTATCCATTCATTCGGCTTTCATTTTTAATTTCATTGCTAAGTTTAGTAGAAATAAAGCATTAAGTAGCTTCAGTATCAAAAAGTATGACTACAGGTGTACCGAATAACTTATCCGGAACTTCTATGAGTGTAACTTGCTTTTCAGCTTGTTTGTTAGCCACCGCAGCATGTATCCTATGCTGCTGATCGCGATCATCCTTATTCAGAGGACAGTGACTCGTGTAATGGTCTTTTCCATAGTTGAAGCAACCTCCAACTCTCCCTTTCCTAGGCTCGAATTTGCTACTAGCCTTAAACTTATCATTCTAGCTTCCATAGGACTTTTTTCCATTACCACTAACTTTTGCGAAGCCGTTCTGCACACTATTAACAGGTTTGTTCATTACTAATTTCTTGTTATTATCCACAACAATCTTGTTTCTCATGCCAAACCTTTTCTAGGGTCCCTTTTTGGGTGCGAGAGATGAAGAAGATTTGGGAATCTTCTTCCTAATCTCCTCCATATGAGCAGAAATTGCTCTCAATTTCTGTTCTTGTCTTATTGCCTTTTCGAAAACTCCTTCTATAGTGGTTGGACCGTGGACATCCACTTCACCACCAATAATGGGATTCAGTCCATTATGAACTTTCGTATTCTGAAATTCTCGTCAGCTTGGTACTGCGACACATACTTAAGGATTTTAGTAAACCCTTCCCAGTATTCTGTCACCGTCAGCCTTCCTTACGACCAGTTCTGAAATTCAGTCATTTTCCTATCAAAATAGAGTTGAGGTAGCCACCGTTGCCTAAAATAACTCTTAAATTAATCCCAAGTTATGTCTGTGTTGACAATATTCAACTCAACCTTACGGTTGTCCCACCATGATGATGCTTCATGAGAAAGTTGATATGCTCCCCATATCACTTTGGTCTCCTCGGAGAAGTTTCTTATTGCAAAGTACTTCTCCATTTCACTGAGCCAATTTTCATCTCCGTCCCCAAGTGTTGTTCCATCAAACTTTGGAGGACTTATTCTCTTTATATCATTTGTAAGTTCAGCTGCTAATCTTGCCCTTTTATTTTTAGGATGATTAGGAGTGTTCGCATTACTATTATCAACACCCGGATTCCCTCCATTAGTGTTGTCCACAGGAGGTGGCTGATCATTTATATCAGCTTCTTCTTCCTCCTCATTGCCCATTGATTGTTGTTCCAAAACAGTCAAACGATCTCTAGTATCCTGTAGGGTAGCAAGGATTTCATCCAGCTTTTGAGCAGTAGCTACTTCTCCACCTGGTAACGGGTTGTTCGCAGCGTTTCCTCTTGTTCTGACCATTTTCTGTTCAATAAGAAAATGTAAACCTTATTAAATTGTGGACTCATTAGGTCTAAGAGTTGCAACCTTCAGCTCTGATACCAAGATGTAACATCCCCATTTTAAGATACTAAACAAGGGGAAAAAAAAATTATACAACATTCTCTGTTCTGAATTATGTAATTCAAACACACATTCAAGTTTTAATAATTGTTCTCTGTCCAATTAATGTAATTCGGATCACACAATTTCTTTTTAAAACCAATGTTCTCTATTCGCATATTTACAAAATGGAACACACATTCAATGCCATTCAATCATATAATAGATACCATATGTTGTTGTGAATGACTCGAAGAACTACCAATCTCCCATTTTATGGCTCGGAGTTTCAGCGATCTCTCATTTCATGACTCGGCGACTTACCGATCCTTCATGATAATCCATGCATTGTATAATAAATATACTAGGTTCTTTTACCGTTTCTGGTTATCGAAGTGATCCATTTAAGAGGCCTATCTGAATATCTGTTACTGATATTCATCTGATATCCTTCTTCTTAAACTAGGTGATTAGGACAACGCAACCAGCAATTGCGATACTTTGGCCAAAGATTTTCACATACTTTGCATGATCATATTCTTAGATGTTATGCACATCAACGGAATACGTCCTTCACCTCACTTCGTCTGTTATCTAGAATGGTCTTTCCTGATCTCTGTTAGTCCTTCCGTTCAAGGTCAAGCTCTAACCCCAACTAGCAATATGATCGAGTATAGGAAGGCACTCATGGTAACTAAAGGTACGCAGACATACTGTGTCGTCCCTAGGCGATGTCATGTGTCTAGTTACCTTTAGTCCTTCGGAGTCACTCCATATACGCGATCGCATTCTTATCCTCGTCTAAGTAACTAAGTCTCAGCTTATGTAAACTGGCCATTTCCTAGGCTCGAATTTGCTACCAGCCTTGAAGTTATCATTCTACCTTCCATATGACTTTTTTCCATTACCACTAACTTTTGCAAAGTTGTTCCGCACACTATTAACAGGTTTGTTCATTACTGATTTCTTGTTATTATCCACAGCAATCTTTTTTCTCATTCCAAACCTTTTCTAGGGTCCCTTTTTGGGTGCGAGAGATGAAGAAGATTTGGGAATCTTCTTCCTAATCTCCTCCATATGAGCAGAAATTGCTCTCAATTTCTGTTCCTGTCTTATTGCCTTTTCGAAAACTCCTTCTATAGTGGTTGGACCGTGGACATCCACTTCACCACCAATAATGGGATTCAGTCCATTATGAACTTTCGTATTCTGAAATTCTCGTCAGCTTGGTACTGCGGCACATACTTAAGGATTTTAGTAAACCCTTCCCAGTATTCTGTCACCGTCAGCCTTCCTTACGACCAGTTCTGAAATTCAATCATTTTCCTATCAAAATAGAGTTGAGGTAGCCACCGTTGCCTAAAATAACTCTTAAATTAATCCCAAGTTATGTCTGTTTCGATAATATTCAACTCAACCTTACGGTTGTCCCACCATGATGATGCTTCATGAGAAAGTTGATATGCTCCCCATATCACTTTGGTCTCCTCGGAGAAGTTTCTTATTGCAAAGTACTTCTCCATTTCACTGAGCCAATTTTCATCTCCGTCCCCAAGTGTTGTTCCATCAAACTTTGGAGGACTTATTCTCTTTATATCATTTGTAAGTTCAGCTGCTAATCTTGCCCTTTTATTTTTAGGATGATTAGGAGTGTTCGCATTACTATTATCAACACCCGGATTCCCTCCATTGGTGTTGTCCACAGGAGGTGGCTGATCATTTATATCAACTTCTTCTTCCTCCTCCTCATTGCCCATTGATTGTTGTTCCAAAACAGTCAGACGATCTCTCGTATCCAGTAGGGTAGCAAGGATTTCATCCAACTTTTGAGCAGTAGCTGCTTCTCCACCCGGTAATGGGTTGTTCGCAGCGTTTCCTCTTGTTCTGACCATTTTTTGTTCAATAAGAAAATGTAAACCTTATTAAATTGTGGACTCATTAGGTCCAAGAGCTGCAACCTTCAGCTTTGATACCAAGATGTAACATCCCCGTTTTAAGATACTAGAACAAGGGGAAAAAAAAATTTACACCATTCTCTGTTCTGAATTATGTAATTCAAACACCCGTTCAAGTTTTAATAATTGTTCTCTGTCCAACTAATGTAATTCGGATCACACAATTTCTTTTTAAAACCAATGTTCTCTATTCGCATATTTACAATATGGAACACACATTCAATGCCATTCAATCATATAATAGATACCATATGTTGTTGTGAATGACTCGAAGAACTACCGATCTCCCATTTTATGGCTTGGAGTTTCAGCAATCTCTCATTTCATGACTCGGTGACTTACCAATCCTTCATGATAATCCACGCATTGTATACTAAGTATACAAGGTTCTCTTACCATTTCTGGTTATCAAATTGATCCATTTAAGAGGCCTATCTGAATATCTGTTACTGATATTCATCTGATATCCTGCTTCTTAAACTAGGTGATTAGGACAACGCAACCAGCAACTTGCGATACTTTGGCCAAAGATTTTCACATGCTTTGCATGATCATATTCTTAGATGTTATGCACATCAACGGAATACGTCCTTCACCTCACTTCGTCTGTTATCTAGAATGGTCTTCCCTGATCTCTGTTAGTCCTTCCATTTAAGGTCAAGCTCTAACCCCAACTAGCAATATGATTGAGTATAGGAAGGCACTCATGGTAACTAAAGGTACGCAGACATACTGTGTCGTCCCTAGGCGATGTCATGTGTCTGGTTACCTTTAGTCCTTCGGAGTCACTCCATATACGCGATCGCATTCTTATCCTCGTCTAAGTAACTAAGTCCCAGCTTATGTAAACTTGATGATTTGATTTGGGAGGGCGTTGTACCATGTCAGCTACAACATTGTGTCGTCATGAAGGCCCCGCCTTCATGAAGACACCATATTGCAGCTGACGTGTGTCAAGGTCCTGTGGAATCCTCTCATCAAACAATACACATCCAGCTCGAATGATTGGATTTAATCTTAAATATTTAAGATCAATTTTTGGCAACCGCGTTGATCCTTTAACCTCATTGTTCGTTACAGTTGTATAAAGCTAAGAGAGACTCAATTTGTCTTATAGCTTAATAGACGTTTACTCCTCCATACCGAAGGATTGCATATTTCCATCTTGGTTCTTTTCTTTAAGCTTCAGACTAATAGTCCACTACAGCTTAACGTAGTAAGTTCAACCTATTAAACTTAACCAAGTTTTACTCCTAACTGTAATTAAATTTAGAATTCCATCTTATTAGATATCATTTACACGAGGTCTATTCTTAAAAGAAGGTATTCAATTATTCACCTTAACCTTACTTCAGTTAAGGTTTGTTACGAATAGATATGTTTCCTCATATCTAGTATCCTCTGAATTTAAACACTACGAGGATATTAACGAAGTCTGAATACAAGGTTCAGCTACTCCTTTGTTATTTGATATTCCTTAGCTATAAACTAATCCCAAATATCATTCAATTAAGAGTTCATATTCATTTAATTCCTTTTCAATGCCAATCCAAATTTCATATTAATCCAAGTATGAATTAATTGTACATTCCAACTTAAAATTTGTATTCCAATAAAGAATAGATATTATGTCCTTTTAAAATTTATCCACTATCATTTGAATAATTCCAATCAATGAATAATATTATATTCTCAATCTTATTCAAAAAATTAAAAGTGATACAACGATTAAAATATCACACCTTTCCTTGTATTCAGTCCATAAGATTTACAATCTATACAATTACCAGTCCAAACAACTGGGCTTCATTTATATCAAACAACATTACAACACATAAGGAAAGAAGGATCTAACTTCTTCTTTTCCTATTTCCTCGTAGAGGAATAATAAATATCAAATACGATCCATCCTTAGCTACTCAAAAAAAGCATCAGAAAACAATCATGTCTTCATTTACTCAAAGGACCATCTACAAAATTTACTTGCACGGGTCAGTTCATTGCATATTAAGCACTTATCATTAAAATGAGGTGCTCTTAATTAACTGTCTCAATAAAAGAACCCTACTTTTATGAAACGTAAACAAAATATGAGATGAACACTATCCAAGAATTAAGTGTTGATAAGGATGAACAGCTTAACAACCCAATCATCTAATTACCATCCCAATCAGACAAAAGGATTACTACCCTTTTTCCCAAATAATTACTACAAGAAGTAATTTCCTTCAAACAGTTCCAGATTAAAAAATCCGTAAGAACTAATACACCTATGTATATACTGTCGTTCTAATGTAAATGCTGTCAATTCCATTCCCTTACAATAGTTAAAGAAACGATACACAAAATAGATTTTAAATAAGACTTCCAACATAACCACTTTCCTTTCCTTTCATACTACTTGTCTAATTTCAAACAATCAAACACTGAAGAGAAAAGTAGTCATTCACCATGAACTCATTGGTGTCAATCCTCAAAATTCAACAACAGAACAATACTTCTTTCAAATCAGAAGAAAGTAAATAGCAATTAAATGCAATTGATTATGCCTTAGGCAGTACAAAATTCATTTCATAACAAGTATATAATTTCAACTGTATAAAAGAAGAAATGATCATTACTTCAAATTACCCATCCAACACTCTTTTTCCTTTCATCATAATTGTACTAAATAATTTAATCCAGACGTGATATCAATCAATGATAACAACCCAAAGAGAAGTAAATAAAATCAATAACCGAATAAAAGGAGGATCATATTACCTCTTCTTACTGTCCTAACCGAATATTCACTAGTTAGAACATACCTGATCCACTAGTGTGTTTCCTTCTGAATAAATATATTTCAGTATTCAAAACCCACTATCTACCTTTCCAGAAAGTTGACCAGAATTCATTGCAACTGGTCCGTAAGCATTAGTACCAAAAGAACCTCAAAATACAATCATTTCCTTTCATATATTTCTCTCAACGGACTTTCTCGTCTAGATATAAACAAGCAAGAATGTATAGCTAGCTACGAAATCATGATTCTTATCATAATAGTAAAAGGAATCATTTTTCAAACATTTAAAGTAAGAATTCCACTTCAGTTCAGTCTTGATGAAACGGAAAAGAGTTTAGTCTGCGAATTGGATATATATTTATATATATATATAAACATACGTGTTTGCTAAAAACAGTCATACCCAGCTTAGTCTGAAATGAGTAAATGTATGGCAAACATATTACCATCATTTCGCTGTAATAAGTAATAAACCCCATTTTTTTTTACAAGAACAAGAATCTATTCAAGTTCAGTTCCAACTGAATGCATTGAAGGAGTTCAAGTAAACATCTTTGTTATTTATATACCCACTAGTCCAAAAAAAATTCAAGCAAGATAACAATACCTTTTTCTCACTCATTGATTAACCCCAATTCAGTGTTCAAATAATTTATTTCTCCAATAACCAGTCCCAGCCTTCGATCCACATGGAGATATTAACTCGTTTTTAACCAGCAAGGGTAAAACATGGGCATGAATTCACTATCCCTAGTGAATCGTATTCTATGCAATGTAAGCAACTATGATAATAACCTTCACAACATTTTCCTCAAAACGTTATCATAATTTTGTTTTTTCCCAAATCGTTTTCACGCACAAAAACTCAGAAAAATAATACACGCATAACTAATACATTCAACAACTCAATTCATATTGGGGTAATAGAATCAATTACCCAACATTGTCAAACAACTCACACAGTAAGAACAGATTTATTTCCTTTACCCATTTTGTGAAGAAATACCCAAGTCGTGTTCAGCAAAGAAAAATGACTCAACCCAGAAATCACTTCAAACAAATCAACAACATCATTTAACTAAAACACCCATCATAAGAGCAGGGTTGTTTCAATGAGACGCTTAAACAAGAGCAAAATGGTTTAAGGAGAAGGGCTCAACATGCCTGTTAATCTTTCTTGTGGCTCGAAGAAAACCGCGCCCACAGGGGGCTATTCTTTTCCACCGGCGACAGCAGTAAAGCGTTCCAAACAATCCTCTAACTTCCTCAGGCTCAAAAATAGCCGTGGCTATTGCAAAACAACAGCAACAATAACCAAAAATAACAGCAGGTTCGACAGAACCATGGAAGAAATGCAGAGCAACTAAAAATCCGATTGAACACAATGACCAACAAATTTTTCCTCTATATCTTTCCATGGTGAGCTGGTCGCTAAGGCCAAGATCATTAATGCATTGAATGCATTGCTTTTTCCTAAATTTTCACGCCACCCACCGACTTGAGTTTGGCGAGTTTCTTTTTCAAATTTTTGCATGCAATTCCTCCTTAGTTACATAGCTAGTTGGATGCTCCTCCAACTTTTCCTTGTTCCCGCCAAACTTGGCGCTAAAACTGTATGGACTTCATTTACTGTCCTAATAAATTTCTAACCTTCCCTTCTTATCCGTTTTCCATCCACATGGGTCCATAAGTCCCCCTTCCATAGGTTAGTAATAGTTTAGGATTTTATGGTCCATAGCTAGGTTTTTCACCTAGTTCTTAAGTTATTAGGATTTGCATCAATTTTCATCCCATGCAATTTAAAATCCACGTAGGGTAGTAGTTAGGTTATAGGATAAAACTTAGTTGTAGGTTAGGGTTTAATCCTCATAGTATTTACTTAATAGTTCCAACAAGTCTTTCCGACTAGCGTTCACATTCAACACAATGCAGGACGTTTCATCCTATGTTCAACACATACCTGTGTCATTTGCATCCAGGCTCTTATTGTCTTACGTTGTCTAGCGTTACAACTTGTGTGTGGTTTGGGAATCGAACCTTTTCCATTGGCATCTATGTACTGGATATTTATACCTAAAATCAGATGCTGCAACATTTATATCAGCCTTAAGTCTGGTTCAGACTTCATTCCGTTTTAGAAGTAAATCGACAAAGTGATCACAAGAAGGCCACAGCATACCTTGGATCAATGGAATTGATTCAAGGTGTGTTGTCAATCAGCAATAAGAATTCATCAACCTACAAACAAGTATGTTGTCTCTCTCTTGCAAAACAAAAGTTATAATAACCTCCATCCCAAATAAACAAATTACAGTAAACAAGGGTCCAGATCAGTAACACATTATTTTTAAGATTAAAGATATATCTTAACATAATAATCCTCATTTCCAAAGTTGCAACATCACGAAAAGAGGTTATCATAGTAGCTTCTAAAAATCAAGACGTTACATACCTCCCTTCTTAAAAGAATCATCGTCCCGGTGATCAAATTAGCCAATTCATAGAGTTTTTAGGACAAAATTTAGTTATCATCCTTCCATTCATAAGTTAATATTAAAAACAAATTTAAATCTTCAAAATAGTGTTTTAAGATAACCATAAAATAGATCAGTAACTGTCTATGTTTGGCAAAATTATCATTTTTTTTTAATTCAATTTTGATCAAACAAGTATGGAAAAGAAGATCTCATTTCTTCGAGATTCTCCCAAGTTGCACTTTCTTCGCTAAATTGGTCCCATTGGACCTTACATTGGTTCACTTCACGATTTCTTAATTACAACTGGTGAGTTCCCAGCACTCGAATGGGCTTAGCTAGGATTATTCCTGGGTCTTGGACCTGCAAGGAATTCCAATTCAGCACATGTGATAAATCTGTTACATATTTCTTATAGGGATAATTTTAGTGGCGAATATTCGTAATATGGAGAATATTCCATTTTTGAAAAATTTGAAAAGGTGAATTTTCTGGCGCAGGTCAGTGACCTGTTTGCCTAAAAATTACACTTTAATTTTTTTTAGGGGTCGGCTTCGCCTACCCTTGAAAAATATCCCCTATATAATCCTAGATTATTCGCCAGGTAGAACACTTCTACTTCACATTTGTCAACAATATGATATAGCCCGTATTGTAGATGCGCGAAAATGGGGTTATTTGTTGACACGCGACACTGAAGGATAGTTGACACGTGATAAGGAGGTACTGCAGATATTGACGCATAGTAGATGCATGACAAAGAGTTTGTTGATGAGCGACACGAAGATTTTTTTGATGCGCAAGTAGAGGGCAGAGGTTGTAAGTGCGTGACAGGAGATTTGTTGTCGCACGTCAACAAATAACCGTCATTGACGTGCGTCAATAGACCTCATTGACACGCGTCAACAACCTTGTTGACGCGCGTCAATGAGGTCTGTTGACGCGCGTCAATGAGGGTTATTTGTTGACGTGCGTCAATAGACCTCATTGACGCACATAAATAAGGTTATTGACGCATGTCAATGAGGTCTGTTGATGCGCGTCAACACACCCCATTGATGCGCGTCAATAACCTTGTTGACGCGCGTCAATGAGGTCTGTTGACGTGCGTCAATGAGGGTTGTTTGTTGATGTGCGTCAACAGACCTCATTGACGCACATCAACAGACCTCATTGATGCGCGTCAACAAGGTTATTGACGTGCGTCAATGAGTTCTGTTGATGCACGTCAACAACCTTGTTGATGCATGTCAATGAGGTCTGTTGACATGCGTCAACAAGGTTGTTGACGCGCGTCAATAGACCTCGTTGACGCGTGTCAATAACCTTGTTGACGCGCGTCAATGAGGCCTGTTGATGTGCGTCAATGAGGGTTATTTGTTGACGTATGGCACTGCCAGATAGTTGACACGTGACAAGGAGGTACAACAGATATTGACGCATAGCAGACGCATGACAAAGAGTTTATTGACGCGTGATACGGAGATTTTTTCGATGAAAAAGTAGAGAGCGGAGGCTGCATTTTTTTGACGCGTGACAGAAAAATCTCCTATCGCGCGTCTGCAGCCTTCTGTCTCACCACTTGAAAATCATGTGAAATTTTTTCATACAACCCCCAAAAAATTCGCCTTCCCGCGAAACCGGTTCCGGGGATATTCGCCAGGTATTTTCCACCTCCGATTTCCAAGAGGTCTCTTAAAATGAACCCTGATTTCTTAAGAAAAGAAATATGACAATCTAAGAACTAGTGATAAGGTCAGTAGGTAATGCAAGATGATAAATCATAGGAAAGAACTAGTTCAAGTCCATAGATTTCATGAGAGACCTAGACATCAAGGAGGTAGTCAACTACCATAGATCTAGCCAAAAGTTATTGAGCTCAATTTCGGCATAGATCCAAGGAAAGAACTATACTCTAACAAATAGATAATATCCTAAATCAACCCACTAAAAGTCTGCATAACTATTTTTCCTATTGGCAGCCTCATTTAGATGGGTCCCAGATAAATATAATAAAGTTGTTCCATAATGTACCGTAGGTGAACATGAGCTAAGGTAAATACCTGTACTCTAACATCTATCCTCCACAATGTCCCAGCTAACAGGGGTTCTACATTTTCTTCTATACAATGCTTCAAAAGGTGTCATCTTTAAAGAGGCGTGATAGGTAATATTATTATAGGCAAATTCAACTAGCAGAAGGTATTCCTCCAATTTATACTGTTGGTCCATGCAATACATTCTTAACATATCCTCTAAAACTTGGTTGAATCTCTCGGTCTGTCCATCCGTTTCTGAATGGTATGAAGAACTGAAGTTTAATTTAGTTCCCAAGGCCACATTAAGCATTTGCCAAAACCTTGATGTCATCCTCAGATCTCTGTCTGATATGATCAATTCGGGTATTCCATGCAATCTGAAAAATTCATGTACAATCTTCTTGCTAACATTGGTGCATCGTATTTTAAATTACCAGCAATGAAGTGTGCCACTTTGGTTAATTTGTCGATGAAAACCAGTATGATATCATGCTTATTCCTTGACATAGGCAATCCTTGAACGAAATCTATCGTTATCACTTGCCGTTTGTACTGTGGAATGATGTGGGGATACAGTAATCCAGCGGGATGAATATGTTCCACCTTAACACGTTGGCATTCCAAGCAGTGTGTCACAAATTCAACCACATCCTCTTTCATTCCCTTCCAAAAGTATTATTGCTTGAGATCAACAAGCATTTTAGTAATGTCAGGGTGTCCAGAGAAATGTGAATTATGAAATTCAGTTAACAATTTCCTTCTTAAATCATTTGCCAAGGGTTTATATACCCTGTTTTCGAACCTCAGAATTCCTTCATTATCAAAATGAAATCCCTTGTACTTTACATCCTTTGGATCTACAGCAAGTGCTGCTTTAACTTGCTAGAAATAAGAGTATGATTCCATGACATCTTTCACCTCATCCTTAAACTGAGTTCTTAATGTTATAAGAGCAGAGATGTGCTTCCTGTGACTCAGAGCATCTACCTTTCTATTTTCCTTTCCTTTTATGTAGCTTATATCAAAATCATACTAAGACAAAAATTCTAACCATCTTCGTTGTCTTGCATTCAGGTTTGGTTGAGTAAAATTATACTTCAACCCCAGATGGTCATTTTTTAACTCAAAGGGTTTGCCACGAAGGTAATGCCTCCACATTTGAAGTGCATGTATAATGGTAGCGAGCTCTACATCGTGTAGAGCATAATTATGTTCATGTAACTTAATATTTCTTCTTTCATAAGCTATGACATGGTTATTTTGTAACAGAATGCCTCCAAGACCTTGTCCAGACGCATCTGTTACAACCGTAAAAATTCTATTTGGGTCTGGTACGATTAAAATAGGTGCTGTAGTGAACTGTTCCTTTAAATTTTTGAAGGCAGATTCACATTTGTTAGTCCAGACAAATTTCTTATCTTTCTTTTGTAGTGAGGTTATTGGGGTAGAAATTTTTGAAAATTCCTTAACGAACTTTCTATAATATCCTGCCAAGCCCATGAAGCTTCTTACTTCATGCACGTTCTTAGGCACGGGCCACTTGGTTATAGTTGCTATCTTTGAAGGGTCTACAGCTATCCCATTCTTGCTTATAACATGTCCCAAATAATGCACCTCTACATCATAAAAGGAACATTTGGACAATTTACCATACAACCTTCTCTTTCTCAAAACTTCCAGCACTATCCTTAAATGCTCTTGGTGCTCTTCGACATTTTTGGAGTATATAAGAATGTCATCCAAGAATACAAGAACGAACTTGTCTAGGTATTCTTGAAAAATATTATTCATCAAATTCATGAAGGTGGCAAGTGCATTCATCAACCCAAAAGGTAACACCGTGAATTCATAATGCCCGTACCTTGTTCTAAAAGTTGTTTTATGAATATCATCTTCCTTTATTCTCAGCTGATGATATCTAGATCGAAGATCTATTTTTGAATAGACTGATGCTCCACACATCTGGTCGAATAGATCATCAATCCTCGGAAGTGGATATCGATTCTTAATAGTTGCCTTATTCAACATTCTGTAATCAATGCACAGTCTTAGTTTGTCATCCTTATTCTTCACAAAAATTATTGGCGCTCCCCATGGTGAGATGCTCGGTCTTATCAGCCGCTTAGTCAAAAGTTCCTGTAATTGAACCTTAAGCTCCACCAACTTGAGGGTGGTCATTCTGTAGGGTGCCTTAGATATGGGTTCAGTTCCTGGCTTGATCTCTATTTCAAAGTCAAACTCTCGTTTGGGGCGGAAGACTTGGTAATTATTCTGGAAATACATCACTGAAATCCCTTAATAATGGATATCTTTCCATGAAATCATTATCTTCCTTGGCATTTTCTGTCATTTTTACAGCATACAAGGTGCAGCCTCTATTTTTAGCCCTTTTCAGTTGCATAGCTGTTAACTTCCTAACTGCAACCTCACGCTTTACTCATTGAATGACTGTTGCTTTCTGTAGGTCATCAAAACAACAAATTTGTTTTTCATAACAGTCGACCTTTTCCTTATGTTCTGCCAACCAGTTAACTCCAATAATGATATCATATGATCCTAAAGGAGTGACATACATGTCAACTTTGGTGGAGAAACTAGGCAAGTCAAGAATTTCCCCAAAAAGGCACATTTCGACTGTATGGACAACATTATTCCCATAATGCACTATCCATGTCTTATCTATTCGTTCATCTTTTCTTTTTAATTTCATTACAATTTTAGTAGAAATAAAGCATTTCGTAGCTCCAGTATAAAAAAGTATGGCTACAGGTGTACCGAATAACTTACCTGGAACTTCTATGGGTGTAACATGCTTTTCCACTTGTTTGTTGGCCACCATAGCATGTCTCCTATGTTGTTGATCCCGATCATCCTTTTTCATAGGACAGTGACTCACGTAATGGTCCTTTCCATAGTTGAATCATCCTCTAACTAGCCCTTTCCTAGGCTTGAATTTTCTACCAGCCTTGAAGTTATCACTCTGGCTTCCATAGGACTTTTGTCCATTGCCACTAACTTTTGCGAAGCTTCTCCACACACTATTTATAGGTTTGTTCATTACTGATTTCTTGTTGTTATCTACAACAACAAAAAATTTCACACCAAACCTTTTCCAGGGCCCCTTTTTGGGTGCGAGAGATGAAGGAGAGTTAGGAATCTTCTTCCTAATCTCCTCCCTATGAGCAGAAATTGCTCTCAATTTCTATTCCTGTCTTATTGCCTTTTCGACAACTCCTTCCATAGTGGTTGGACCGTGGACATCCTCTTCGCCACCAATGATGGGATTCATTCCCATTATGAAATTTTTTATTCTGAACTTCTCGTCAGCTTGGTACTGTGGCACATACTTAAGGAGTTTAGTAAACCCTTCCCAATATTCTGTCACCGTCAGCCTTCCTTGTCACCAATTCTGAAATTTATTCATTTTCCTATCAAAATAGAGTTGAGGAAACCACCGTTGCCTAAAATAACTCTTAAATTGATCCCAAGTTATGTTTGTTTCGACAATATTAAACTCAACCTTACGGTTTTCCCACCATGATGATGCTTCATGAGAAAGCTGATATGCTCCCCATATCGCTTTTGTCTCCTCAAAGAAGTTTCTTAATGCAAAGTACTTCTCCATTTCACGGAGCCAATTTTCAGCTCCGTCCCTAAGTGTAGTTCCATCAAACTTTGGAGGACTTATTCTCTTTATATCATTTGTAATTTCAGCTGCTAATCTTGCCCTTTTATTTTCAGGGTAATTAGGAGCGTTTACATTACTATTATCAACACCCAAATTCCCTCCATTGGTTTTGTCCATAGGAGGTGGCTGATCATTTATATCAGCTTCTTATTCCTCCTCCTCATTTCCCATTGATTGTTGTTCCAAAACAGTTAGACGATCTCTCGTATCTAGTAGGGAAGCAAGGATTTCATCCAGCTTTTGAGTAGTAGCTGCTTCTCCACCTGGTAACGGGTTGTTCGCAGCATTTCCTCTTGTTCTAACCATTTTTTGTTCAATAAGAAAATGTAAACCTTATTAAATTTTGGACTCATTAGGTCCAAGAGCTGTAACCTTCAGCTCTGATACCAAGATGTAACATCCCCGTTTTAAGATACTAGAACAAGGGAAAAAATTTATACAACGTTCTCTGTTCTAAATTATGTAATTCAAACACATGTTCAAGTTTTAATAATTGTTCTCTGTCTAATTAATGTAATTCAGATCACACAATTTCTTTTTAAAACCAATGTTCTCTGTTCACATATTTACAATATGGAACACACATTCAATTCCATTCAATCATATAACAGATACCATATGCTGCTGTAAATGACTCGAAGAACTACTGATCTCTCATTTTATGGCTCAGAGTTTCAGCGATCTCTCATTTCATGACTCGGCGACTTACCGATCCTTCATGTTAATCCATAAATTGTATAATAAGTATACAGGGTTCTTTTACCATTTCCAGTTATCGAAGTGATCCATTTAAGAGGCCTATCTGAATATCTGTTACTGATATTCGTCTGACATCCTGCTTCTTAAACTAGGTGATTAGGACAATGTAACCAGCACTTGCGATACTTTGGCCAAAGATTTTCACATGCTTTGTATGATCATATTCCTAGATGTTATAACATCAATGGAATACGTCCTTCACCTCACTTCGTCTGTTATCTAGAATGGTCTTTCCTGATCTCTGTCAGTCCTTCTGTCTAAGGTCAAGCTCTAACCCCAACTAGCAATATGATCGATTATAGGAAGGAACTTCTAGTAACTAAAGGTACGCAAACATACTGTGTCATCCCTAGGCAACGCCGTGTGTCTAGTTACCTTTAGTCCTCAGGAGTCACTCCACATACGCGAACACATTCCTATCCTCGTCTAAGTAACTTAGTCCCAGCTCATGTAAACTTGATGATATGATTCGGGAGGGCGTTGTAAGATGTCATCTACAACATTGTGACGTCATGAAGGCCCCACCTTCATGAAGACACTAGATTGCAGTTGACGTGTGTCAAGGTCCTGTGGAATCCTCTCATCAAACAATACACATCCAGCTTGAATGATTGGATTTAATCTTAAATATTTAAGATCAATTTTTAACAACCGCGCTGATCCTTTAACCTCATTATTCGTTACAGTTGTATATAGCTAAGAGAGACTCAATTTTTCTTATAGCTTAATATATGTTTACTCCTCCATACCGAAGGATTACATATTTCCATATTCATTCTTTTCTTTAAGATTCAGACTAATAGTCCACTACAGCTTAATGTAGTAAGTTCAACCTGTTAAACTTACCCAAGTTTTACTCCCAACTGTAATTAAATTTATCATTCCATCTTATTAGATATCATTTACACGAGGTCTATTCTTAAAAGAAGGTATTCAATTACTCACCTTAACCTTACTCCAGTTAAGGTTTTTTACGATTAGATATGTTTTCTCATATCTAATATCCTCTAAATTTAAACACTACGAGGATATTAATGAAGTCTGAATACAAGGTTCAGCTACTCTTTTGTTATTTGATATTCCTTAGCTTATAAACTAATCCCGAATATCATTCAATTAAGAGTTCATATTCTTTTAATTCCTTTTCAATGCCAATCCAAATTTCATATTAACCCAAGTATGAATTAATTGTACATTCCAACTTAAAAGTTGTATTCCAATAAAGAATAGATATTATGTCCTTTTAAAATCTATCCACTATCATTTGAATAATTCCAATCAATGAATAATATTATATTCTCAATCTTATTCAAACAGTTCAAAGTGATACAACCATTAAATGTCACACATTTCCTTGTATTCAGTCCATAAGATTTACAATCTATACAATTACCAGTCCAAAAAACTAGGCTTCATTTATATCAAACAGCATTAAAACACATAAGGAAAGAAGGATGTAACTTCTTCTTTTCCCAATTCCTCGTAGAGGAATAATAACTATCAAATAGATCCATCCTTAGTTACTCAAAAAAATCATCAGAAAACAACCATGTCTTCATTTACTCAAAGGACCATCTGCAAAATTTACTTGCACGGGTCAGTTCATTAAACTAAGCATATTAAGCACTTATCATTAAAATGAGGTGCTTTTAATTAACTGTCTCAATAAAAGAGCCCTGCATTTATGAAACGTAAAAAAAATATGAGATGAACACCATCCAAGAATTAAGTTCTGATATGGATGAACAGCTTAACAACCTAATCATCTAATTACCATCCCAATCAGACAAAAGGATTACTACCCTTTTTCCCAAATAATTACTACAAGAAGTAATTTCCTTCAAACAGTTCCAGATTAAAACATCTATAAGAACTAATACACCTATGTATATACTATTGTTCTAATGTAAATGCTATCAATTCCATTCCCTTACAATAGTTAAAGAAAAGATTCACGAAATAGATTTTAAATAAGACTTCCAACAGAACCACTTTCCTTTCCTTTCATACTACTCGTCTAATTTCAAACAATCAAACACTGAAGAGAAAAGTAGTCATTCACCATGAACTCATTGGTGTCAATCCTCAAAATTCAACAATAGAAAAATACTTCTTTCAAATCAGAAGAAAGTAAAAAGCAATTAAATGCAAATGATTACACCTTAGGCAATACAAAATTCATTTCATAACAAGTATAGAATTTCAACTGTATAAAGAAGAAATGATCATTACTTCAAATTATCCATCCAACACTCTCTTTCCTTTCATCATAACTGTACTAAATAATTTAATCCAGACGTGATATCAATCAATGATAACAGCCCAAAGAGAAGTAAATAAAATCAATAACCGAATAAAAGGAAGAAGGATCATATTACCTCTTCTCAGTGCTTATCCAAATATCCACTATTTAGAACAGACCTGATCCAATAGTATGATTCATTCTGAATAGTATATTTCAGTATTCAAAAACTACTAACTACCTTTCTAGAAAGTTGACCAGAGTTCATTGCAACTGGTCCGTAAGCATTAGTACCAAAAGAATATCTAATACAATCATTTCCTCAATATATTTCACTCAACATACTTTCTCGTCCAGATATAAACAAGCAAGAATATACAACTAGTTTTATAACAAAAACGTTTCACCGAAAACAAGCATTTCAACTAGGCCTGAACAAACAAGAATGTACAACTAGCTATGAAATCAATATTCATATCATAATAGTAAAAAGAATCATTTTTCAAACTTTTAAAGTAAGAATTCCACTTTAGTTCAGTCTTGATGAAACAGTAAAGAGTTTAGACTGCAAATTGGATATATACTTTTATATTTATATATATAAACATACGTGTTTGCCAAAAACAGTCATACCCAGCTTAGTCTGAAACAAGTAAATGTACGGAAAACATATTACCATCATTTCACTGTAATAAGTAAGAAACCCTTTTTTTTTACAAGAACAAGAATCTATTCAAGTTCAGTTCTAACTGAATGCATTGAAGGAGTTCAAATAAACATCTCTGTTATTTATACACCCACTAGTTCGAAAAAATTTCAAGCAAGATAACAATACCTTTTTCTCACTCATTAATTAGCCCAGTTCAGTGTTCAAATAATTTATTTCTCCAATAACCAGTCCTAGCCTTCAACCCATATGGAGATATTAACTCATTTTTAACCATCAAGGGTAAAACATGGGCATGAATTCATTGTCCCAGGTGAATCGTATTCTATGCAATGTAAGCAACCATGATAATAACCTTCACAACAGTTTCCTCAAACGTTATCATAATTTTGTTTTTTCCCAAATCGTTTTCACGCACAAAACTCAAAAAATAATACACGCATAACTAATGCATTCAACAACTCAACTCATATTGGGTAATATAAATGATTACCCAACATTGTCAAACAACTCACACAACAAGAACAAATTTATTTCATTTACCCATTTTGCGAAGAAATACCCAAGTCGTGTTCAGCAAAGAAAAATGACTCAACCCAGAAATCACTTCAAACAAATCAACAACATCATTTAACTAATACACCCATCATAAGAGCAGAGTTGTTTTAATGAGACGCTTAAACAAGAGCAAAACGATTTAAGGAGAAGGGCTTAACATGCCTGTTAATCTTTCTTGTGGCTCGAAGAAAACCACGACCACAGGAGCTATTATTTTCCACGGAGACAGCAGTAAAGCTTTCCAAACAATCCTCTAACTTCCTCAGGCTCAAAAATATCCGTGGCTACTCCAAACAACAGCAATAATAACCAAAAATAACAGCAGGTTTGACAGAACCATGGAAGAAATGCAGAGCAACTAAAAACCTTAATGAATACAATAACCAACAATTTTCCCTCTACCCTCTTTCCAAGGTGAGCTAGTTGTTAAGACCAAGATCATTAATGCATTGAATGCATTGATTTTTCCTCAATTCTCATGCCACCGCCGACTCAGGTTTGGCAAATTTCTTTTTCAAATTTTTTCTTGCAATTCTTCCTTAGCTACTTAGCTAGTTGAATGCCTCCAAATTTTCCTTATTCCCACCAAACTTGGCGCAGAAACTATAAGGACTTCATTTACTATCCTAATAAATTTCTAACCTTCCCTTCTTATCCAGTTTCCATCCACATGGGTCCATAAGTCCCCTTCCATAGGTTAGTAATAATTTAGGATTTTATAGTCCATACCTAGGTTTTTCACCTAGTTCATAAGTTATTAGGATTTGCATCAATTTTCATCCCATGCAATTTAAAATCCACGTAGGGTAGTAGTTAGGTTATAGGATAAAACTTAGTTGTAGGTTAGGGTTTAATCCTCATAGTATTTACTTAATAGTTTCCAACAAGTCTTTTCGACTGACATTCACATTCAACACAATGCAGGACGTTTCGTCCTATGTTCAACACATACCTGTGTAACTTGCATCTAGGCTCCTATTGTCTTACACTGTTTAGCGTTACAACTTGTATGTGGTTTGGGAATTGAACCTTTTCCATTGGCATCTATGTACCGGATATTTATACCTGAAATCAGGTGCTGCAACATTTATATCAGCCTTCAGTCTGGTTTAGACTCCATTCCATTTTAGAAGTAAATCGACAAAGCGATCACAAGAAGGCCACAACATACCTTGGATCAATGGAATTGATTCAAGGTGTGTTGTCAATCAGCAACAATAGTTCATCAACATACAACAAGTCTGTTGTCTCATTTTGCAAAACACAAGCTATAATAACCTCCGTGCCAAGTAAACAATTTACAGTAAACAGGGTCCAAATCAGTAACACATTCCTTTTAAGATTAAAGATATATCTTAACATAATTATCTTCAATTCAGCAGTTACAACATCATGAAAAGATATTACCATGATATCTTGCAAAAATCAAGGCGTTACACCTCGACTACTTCTTGAAAGACTTTCACGAGTTCTTGAAACTCAAGTGAATTGGTCACATAAGTGGAAGCCTCACTATTGTTTTGATTTCTAGGAGCTGGAACAACGACTGATTTGGGTGTTTGATTAGTAGTGGGATTGCTCATTTCTGGATAGAGGGGCATAGGTGGCCTAGGTGCCAATTTACCTTCTTTTATAAAATAATTCATGGAACTAATAGCAATGGCGTAGGCTCCGGGTAGGGTGACTCCCCTCATTGACTGGATCATCATTGATATGTCAATATTTATAACCTTCAAGAAATATAAGAATGCACCATCCGCTACAAGCCTCATGGAAAAAAAAATCTGGTCCCATGTATTTTGAAATCAGAAATTGAAATTGGCCATCTCCTCATTAGGATCCCTCTTGATTGTTGTCAATTGTTCCAATAAAGACAGATGTCTACCCTTTCTTTGAATTGATCATAGAGGGCTGTATAAAGTTGATTCCAGTTTGTTATAGACCTCAATGTTAGACCCTTATACCACTGCAATGCCTTACCTTTAAGAGAATAGGAAAGCAACTCAACATCAACATCTATTTCATTAATTTTGTGAATGGTACAAAAATTTGTAGTGTCTTTAATATGTTCTGCAGGAGTTGTATGGTTTTCCCCAGTGAAGTATGGGATATTTTTTAATGCTACAATTGGTATTGGATTTGATCATTTAAGGAAAGTGGGATGATTTCAGTGAAGTTTACAAAATCATTTGGTGGCACTTGATGATCCATTCAGATAGGTCGAAGAACCATAGTTGATTGAATGAAGGTTCGACCAGGTGGAGGTGTAGAAAAAGTACTATTAGGTGGAGATGGTGATCTTTTTTGTCTTCTTCCTCTCCTTCCTTTTCCTGGAGATAATTTCAAGTACACAAATATTCCTTATTCTCTTGTTTCATACCTGGTTCAAATTCTTCTCATATACTCGAGAAAATTGTGTTGCTACACCACTGAGTTCTACCCTAGGAGTCATAAGATGTGTTAGGAATCAGCCCCTAAAGGCTAAGGTTTTACCAAGGCACACACTAACCTCATTATAATGTAGAAAACAACCTTGAAGGACTTGAATGCCAATTTTCAAAAGTCAAACTTTTCTTTACAACTGCCAATCCCAAATCCCCAAAATTCATAGAACTTAGAAATTGAAAACATTTGAAACCTAATTTTTTTGAAAACATGAAATCTTGAAAAAAATTGCATAGGTGAACCTCCGAATCTCCAAAACCCAAAAGTATGAAAAATGCAAAATTTTAGAAACTCCAAAAAAATGAGGGAACCTCCAAAATTTTTGAATTCTGAAATTTAGAGAAGCCCGAAATCCTGAAACCCAAAATTAGGAAATGTCCAAAATTGTGAATTGGCAAAAACCCAAAAAGGTCTGAAATCCCGAAACCTAAAATCCCTAAGTGTAAAAAACCCTAAAATTTTGAAAATCAAGATATCAAAAATCTAAGAATACCCTTTTAAAATTTAGCCCCTGATCTATCTACTGGTGAAATTTGGACTTGTTTTTCTCATGAAAACCCTTTGAAAAATGATTTCGTAACTCTTCCCCAGGGGTGAAAGGTCTGAAATTAAAGATCTGCAATTTTATAAGTCTGAATTTCTTGAAAATGCCTTCAAAGTTTGTGGAATGACTCTTTGTCCCACCAGGAGTGCCAAAGATGTTATGGCAAAATCAAAACACCCCTAAATTCTTGCAAGTGAATGGTTGAGGTAGTTAGTGTGATTTGTCAAACATGGAGCTATCCAAAAGTGTGGGACTTTGCAATCAGGATAGCTCTCTGGAGAAGGATGGATTCCTATCCTAACCTAGTGCCAACTACTCCAAAGTGCAGAGGATGGAAAAATCTAACCCTACTCTAATATTCTCCAAGGGGACAGGGATAGAGAAAATGCATGGAAATTAATATCTACTTTAAGGAAAGGTGATGCACATAGAAGGAATGTTGGACAGCCTACACAATAAACATAGGACTACCAGAACCTTGCAATGAAAATAATAACAATACACAATAACCTTGCATGCAATGAAAGATCAGAAAGCTGCAATAGAACACATAAGATGGTTTAAACATCCACATATATGATTTTATTTCTCTCAAAGTTGATACAATACATGACATTTAGGGCCAAAGGCATATATTTTGCATCACAATATTCAAATAGGGAGGTTTGAAACTCCACAAATTTCTTACAGACAAGAAAGAAGGGAGGGTCATATACAAAGTGTCCAATGATCCCCTCCTTACAATTTATAGAAGAAAATTAACATGAGGGAGAAGATTTCAGGTTTCTAAGGGTAACTAGAACACCTTTACCACTTGAATCATCCCTTTGTGATGCACATTTCTCAGGCACTTGATCTCTATGCTTGAAAGATTTGGGGCCATACTCCATTAATATCTTCTTACCTACCCTTCTACAGTTCACTAATCCTCACTTCGAGAGGTCCAAAATCTTTGAAATAGTAGTTTTCATGGTCCCATGTTGAATCTCTCTCTTTTACCTTTCCAATGATTGTAAGTTTGATAAAAATGGTGGAGTACAAATGAATATATCATCTTTACGCACTGCTTACTTGCATGGCTTCAAACCTCACCTACCCACCTAGTCATTGAATTTAGATTTCACCATTGGATTCTACTCTAAAAATCCTTCCCATCGAGTAAAATTTTGTAAAAATTGGTGAAAAGTTTATAAAGTTATGCCATTTTGAAAACAAGTTATGATTTAGGTCTCCACATTACACCGAATGAGCTTTGTATATTGAATGCAACTCGGCTCTCCATAATCCACCAAGCCTACCACATAATCTTCCCACCTACCACTCTGACTCGACATTTAACTGGCTTAGTGCGTTGTTTGAAATGTTTTGGGTAGGAATGTTGTTTTCGGGGTTTCAGACCCCCACATTTCGAAGATCCAATGAGCTCCACTTCGTACTTTGATCGCTCAAAACACCTGAAGTCATTCACAACATCCCTCGCTTTCCAGATTTTGGGCCTTTTCTTTTTGGACATTGGGCACTCATCATTTTGGAGTTTAACCCCCACCGAGATTTGAAACTCTTACTCGTCAATCCCCGAAAAGTCCAAAGTCTTCGGAATTCAGAGTCTCATCTCATTAACTCTAAGACAAATCAGCCTCCCGCCAATCCCCATCTCTGTGAATTTCTTTCCCAAGGCGAACCGACCCTTTAGTGTTTGATCTCTTATTCACAGGATCCTGAGATGTTCCCATTGCTTCCTGGCCGACGTGGACCTTTGCTAATTTTTTATCTGAGCCCCCCAGGGACCCCACTTTGCAAAATCGCCGAGATCCATTATCCTTCCAAACCCGTGATGTATGTTACCCACTCAAATTCCAATATTTCTTCCCTCCATTTGTGCTTTATGGCATTTTCACGTTTCCCCAAGAGCCGACTCGGCTCAGCCGACCATCCACATGACTTGGCTCGCTGAGTAGCTTGTCGAGCTGCTCGACAAGCCACCCTCCAACTTGCCTCTATAGTGTACACCCTCCAGCTCTCTCAAATGCTTGCCGAGCAACTCAACGAGCTCATTCCTAGCTCGTTGGCCCTAATCCCTAAAATGCAAATTTTGACCCCGAAGCTATATCCTCCGGATTTTTTCAATTTTTCTCATGTGGAGGCCTACAAGGGATTGTAATGCAAGGGATTTTGAGGCTCATAAATTTTTCTCCCTATGTTTCTTATCTTGGCTAGATTTGGGCCCGCAGGGGTTGTATTTCATCATCTTTCAAGATGATCTTAAGGGTCAAAACTTAGAAGAGGGAAAAAATCCTTGATGTCTTTTTCACTCCTAAACTCATTGAATGTGTTCTTGGGACCTTGGAAATTGCTTGAAACTCAATTTTCATCCTTTGGGGTCCGTTATAGGTTCCTAGGTGTCATTAGGCCCCTATTATCCAATTTCACCTGAGGGAAAAAATTGGATAATAGTACAATCAATGCATGTCTGGTTAACTGGATTTGTTGAGGATTGTGTAATTGTAGAGAAATTTGATTCTTACTACCGGAGAATAAAAGGAACAGAAAGATGAGAGAAAAAGTTCTATTTTTTTTGAAAAATAAACATTCATATAATATTGTATTGACATCTTGTATTGAATCTAATGTAAATGAAAAAATTAATTGACATGAATCACACTACCGCCAGTTATCCATACTGTTGGGTGAAGAGAGAAAGGGAAAAATAAAATATGATTCCCATATAGGGGAAGAAAATGCAAAACGTAAAAACGATCCTAAGGTGAAAGTTCTTCCCATTGAGGCTTAGACAATATTATACAACTATGTGATGTTAATGGATGGAAATATACCAATAAGGATGGAAGATAGAAAATATTTTACTTGTCAATGTGCATATCCATTCCCGCTTCTTTCAAATTTATTAGCCATTCCTTTGACTAATCATTTCAATGATAAATGTGTGATTGCTGATTTTTGCAATTTGTCTAACGATTTTTCTTCTGATGTGATATGAAACTGCTAACAGTTGTCGCAACTAACATGTTGGATTGTATTATTATTTTTCTCATACTAGTTTATTATTCAAAAATGTTAAGAGACACATTAAAATATATATGGAAAATTTTAAAGATAGTGGACAATTAATTATGGATGGATGCTACAGACTCTACGATAACAACAAGAAATTTTAAAATTTGTGTTTATGTATATAGTAATTAGTGTACACAACTATTAAAATTGATATGATGATAAATAATAATTCACAAGGTATTGGATAGAGAAACTGCCACAAAAATTACTAACTGTAAGAGAAATTGGTCTACGAGGAAACATCGATCCTTTTCCTTACAAATGATCTTATGAGTTCTGGGTTGCGATGTTTACTCGATGTTGTTCCCAAAATTATTTAATAATAGTGTTTTATGATGGCAGTGGCACACTATGTGCATTATTTGATTCCAATCTATCTAATATTTTCATTGTTAAGACACATAGTCAAGATTTTTTTGAATTGTTATTATTCTCATATGAAGAAAGGTTCATCATAAAAAACAACTTGAACAAATTATTTTGTTTAATAGATTTAAACCAATACAATCTAATTATAATTTTATTATTTCTGTAGACAATAAACAACTAGAGAATGTAACCATGAAGGGCACAGAGGTATCCAATATGAATAAACAATCAAAACCTGGTAGGTTAGCCATGTCTATTTTAAAACAAAACCATTTATAAGGTCCACAAATTTATAAGAAATGATAACTAAGATACATTAGTTTAGATGCTTGGCATACGATAGAAGAATTTTTTTAAGGAAATCCATTTGTAAACTATGTTAGTAATTTAAAACGAAGTATAGATATTGGAGGAATCTATGCATACATGCTCGATAGAATAATGGTTAGACTATAAAACCATACTTTCTTCAATGTTTCGTTGATTAACTACTACATATTGACTAATTACATTGAATTAACATTCTTTTAGCTTCAATATCATCATAAAGAGAACTACACAAGGCTTGACCCCACTTTTGGGTATGTAAATAAACACTTGGATAACCTCATTAAAGGTTGTCCACCGAAGTGTAGTTAGGCCAATTCTGGCATAGCCTAGCAGTCGCAAAGCCTCATCAATAGATGAGGAATGTTTTCTGCCAAAGTGTGGTTTGATGAATATAAGCGTCGACTAGCATCCGCTAACATTCAATCATAAAATATAAAATACTTGTTATTGTACTTACCATATTACCACATAAACCACTATGATTTTTCAAATAATGTCTCATTTTCCATAACATAAAATCGATTATGAATTGATTCAATGTTTATTTAAAATACATTATGCTTTCATTTTCCATAGCAAGAAATAGATTAGGAATTGATGAATGTTTATTTGAAATAGATATTTCATCAATGGATCCAACAATAGGTAAAGGCAGTGTCATCGAAGCTGCAATCTCAATTGGTAACTAGCAGCCGTAAGCTATAATATTGTTTATTTCAATTGGTTATAATTGATATACGGTTGATTTAAATAAAATTTATTTACTTCCCCACATGTAACGAAAAGAGTTATTTACTTATTTGATCTATGGAGGGCTTGTTATATGAGAAAAACAAAACATACAATAGGAAGATGTCATTCATGTGTGGAAATGATATTATCGACCTCCAAGGTGGCATATCAGAATTTATAAAATTATTATCACCATAAAATGAAGTGGGATTATGGTTTGACAATATCACTTTGATGATGTTAAAAAGGTATAAAAAGTCTTTAATTAAAAAATATCGATTGTATTGAATCCAGTATTCACTTGGGGAAATGAAAATTACAATATAATCAACGAAATTGCAATAAGAGATCTATAAAAGGTATGGAGTAGAAATGATTTTTCCTTAATTTCTAAAAACACTTCGTGCATTACATTAGGTTCAAAGGGAAACCCTCCTAAAAAAAATTATAGTTGGTATGAAAAGTAGATGACAAGATTGTAAAAAATATAAGTGGTTGATGGCCGATTTGTACAAAATAATATCAGAAATAGTGTCTTAGCAATTGAATACGGTAGAGGGCATAAAATATTTGGAGCAAGAAAATGCTAAATAAATATTTATCATTTCAAAATGTTATTATTATGATGGTACTGCTTAACATTGTAAATAATATATACATTCATAAGTTATTCTGAAGGTAATGCTTAACTTTATTGTATGCTGAGATTCTACAAATATAAGTTGGGAGTATTTGTGTTTTCATAAGTTATAAGTTGACAGTATGAATGTTTAACTTGTATGCATGAATTATCAAAAAAATATATTGTAACAAAAAACCTAGTATTTTTTCTTAATCGAAAATGTATTCCTAAATTAATTTTGAGCATGTTTCAATACTATATTTTTGTTCCAAAATTAAAAATGTATACCACATTCAAACAAAATGAAATAACTATAATAAGGTTTGTAAATATTCGTCACCCTGAAACATTATATTCGCTTAAAAAAAAAATTGTAAAACAAATTTCCTAGTAGAATAAGAAATAAGGAACACCCTTTGATTTTTTACCTAATTCACCACCCACAACTATTTGATTTTTGATATAAAAATAAAAAAGGGGACGTGTTTTAATTTTTGGATTAATTCACTTCCCTCAACCATTTGATGTTTTTTCTTCAACTTTGTAGATAAGAACACATGCATCATGAAACTAATAATATTTCAAATATTACCCTTCGAAAATGTAAAATAGTGTTATTTTTACACTGTTCATAAGATAAATATAAAATTATACTGTATAAAATTAATTATTTTTAATATACATTAATATAATTTATATATAAATCTCTATAAAAATGATGGTCATAGATCTAAAATATACACGTCACATGTGACAGTTATTTCAAATATTTACAAGTATTTTACAGCTAAAATAGTCAAAAGATGTCTAAACGGGCGTCAAATTCAACCCATGGTTGTGGCCTTTGTTACAACCATTGAAGGACATGGAAGATGTTGAGGATGTTATTAGATCAAAAAATGACTTAGAGGGAGGGAGCTTATTTTTTGTAGCTTTACAATGATTTATATTGTCAAATTGAAATCTCATCCTCGGGAATAGTGTTACAATAAAACTCAAACATTTCTTAAAATGTTTTACTACAGTTCTATCTTTAGTAAAGAAATATAAAGTTATTTAATATCTATAATTGAATATGAAAATAGATCTGGGTTTGTTTTACAGTTAATTTTAATTAATTCCATATCTATATTTAAATATGTAAATAAATATGGGATGGTTTTATAGTTGATTACATTCTCCTAATCTAAATAGTTGCCCTTTGCTAGATTATTCATAATATCTTCACTAATTATTTGTTTATGCTGAGGTTCAATCACTTTATACTAAATGAACCTGAAATCATCTCACATATCTTGAATTTAATTAGCCTAGTGACCACCAGGCCACAAGGCATTTTAATTATTCAAATCTACATAGTTTAATCTTAAAGACATTCAAAAACTGATAAGAAAATTATTCCAAAGCATAAATAACTCCTAGCGGCTGTTATCCCATATTAAAAAACAACATGTTTTGTTTAAAGAAAAGCACAAATAATTCCTAGCATCCACTATCCTGTATAAAACATATACATGTTATGTTTAGTCTAAATTATAAATAATGCCTAGTGGCTGCTAGCCCGCAGAAAATAAAAACATATTTTTTTATAACAAAGCATAAATAATGCTTAGCGACTGCTAGCCCATATAAAATAGATACATGACTTATTTAGTCCAAATAATAAATAATGCCTAGCAGTTTCTAGCCTATATAATGGATTCTAATATTTTGATTTTTAGATTCTGATATATGGGATTTTGGAGTGCAGTAAATTCCAATATATGTGGTTTTAGTTTCCAATATATGTGATTTTAGATTCCAATATATGCGATTGTGAATTCTTATGTGTGATTTTGGAGTACATATAATTCAAATATTTAACATTTTGGAATAAAAAACTAGTGAATAAGTCCGGATTTAGTGAAATAAGTGTTTTATGGTGCTCGCCATCTTTTCCTACTCTGCAAGTTCTTTCACAAATCCATCTGGTAACAACCTGGAAATATCGAGAATGTGTTTAGGGGTCATTCCTTCATCTTTATTATTTCTCTCCTTGACAATTCTAGCAAGTCCTAATGTTATTCCTTCCAAGACATCCATCTTCTACACAATGATAGAATGAAACTCCTTGATCCTTGTTTCAAATTCCTCCTTCACAGTATTTAATGTATCTCATTTCCGCACAATTTTGACCATTATATCTTTGTAACCAAACTTATTATTTGTCTTAGTTTCTTGTGCCTATTTTATCCCAGTCTCCTCTTGAATGGTATATTCCTTGAGAATAGGATCATGGTCTTGATAGTTATAAAACATGCATCGTACCTCTATCATTGCTTCCTTTATGTTGGCATTTAATTCCTCATAATCAACTATCTCGTGTACTACTGCTATCTTATTCTTCTCTTGCTCAACAACTAACTCTTTTTTCGATGATCTAGGGACATATTTTCCCACTTGCAACATAATCTATACCAAATATTCTATATAGTGCAATGTTAATGGGTAATCATCTTTATGTTTTTTCTCTAGGATGAGGTGCACTACTATGATGACATCTACAATATGAAAAACCTTATTGAAAGCATACTTATATCGCTTGTCTGATTTTATTGCCTCCTCTATAAGCTAGTATATTTCCTACTCCTTATCCTTATGATCTTATAGAAAGACCCTAATAGTGGCCCCTTTGTCCATATCTCTTCACACTACCTCCAATGTCATCTTATTTCCAGAGTTACTAGCCTACTCATCGGTTAACTCTGTAGGCTTGATGGTAGTGATGAATGTTCCTAATGATTTATTCATCTTGATGGTAGTGATGATTGTTATTGATGCTTTCTTCATCTTGTGCCTCACACATGATTCATTATTAACCTCAAATTCAAGATCATCCATGTGAGTGTGCATGCTCCAATAAATCATTTTCCTTTTGTGCACATGGTTGTTCCCTCTAGGTTAATAACTTCCCAGCCATAACATTCTTTATTCTACACTATGCCTTGGAATCTTACATGAAACACCTTAGATTGATCATCAATATAGTTTACCTGATGTGTGCACAAGATATCCTCCTTCTTCCTTTATCCTCCACAACACTCCTATGTTATTTGACACTCACTACTTCCATCCCCACCTATGGCTCTCGTGTCTTCTCTAAATGGCTCAGCATCACTCTTGTTTTCCTCTTCCTCCTTAGATCCTTCATATGCAATCCATGTACCTTTGTATTATGTTACACATTCTCATCCCTAGGCTGATCCTCATCCTCATCCAAATTATGGATAATTAGAGTGTTTTTATCACGTGTAGCCTCTTCTTCAGACTTCTCCTCATTGCTATCCTAAGTTATTACCAACTTTCACCTTCTCCTTACTGGGGAATTCTTCTTCTCTGCAGTTGTCTTGGTTGGAATAACCTTTAGAGACTTCTTTATTGGTTTTTAAGTCCCTACGCAAATATCATGTCCCTTATGCCCTCTCTAGAACTTCTTTTTGTGACTGTGGTCAAGAGAAATGTTATCTTCTTCTTTTTCATCCTCTTCCTATGCATCCTTTTCCCTCTCTTCTTCTTATTATTATTTCCTAACAATGTTCTTCTCATGCATTCTCTTGGTTCCCACAATATTCTTACCCTTTAGAAACATTGGGAGAAGAAGGTATTCCTCATCAATGTACTTTGCGTTCATCACTTTAGGCCTTAAATAGATGTAGACCTTTTTTTCTTCCTTTTCTACCACAAGAGTCTCAAAAGTAATATCTATGATATAAGAATCCATTGTTTAAACATATGTTATCTTTCTATGATACACATATGTGGTGCACACAGTGTGGTAATAAACATCTACCATCTCTACATCAAACTTTAGCTTCCACGCATGAAACAACATATTCACCAATGCTTGGAAATAGTTGGTAGTGAAGATGAAAGGTAGTTTGCACTAGGGTCTTTTGTCTCTAGTATTCATATCAAAACCCCCCCAAAAAATATTGGTAAACTATAAATTAAGCCTTACCATTCAAAATTGAAGGCAAATCTCTTGGTACGTGCCACTCATGCTCAAATGCTTCACGCATCTTCCTGTACCACCTGTCTATCTTAAGTTTATATGCATTATTAATTCATCCGTCGCATGCATATTCTACAAACCTCTATGCTAGGGAATTTTTCTCCATTGTGTATTTACATATTTTATCAGTTGGCCCATACGACACTCTTATCTCACATAAGACAATCAAAAGAAAGATGTTGCCCTAAGTTATCTTTTTACATTTGCACATTTATTCAATAATTATTTTAGAAATGAATTACAAAATGTTGTATGCAATATTCTATGCCATCTTTTACATTATGTGGAGCCACATTATGTTCACTGAAGTCAATCGTTCTGACGCGCCCAACTTGTAACTAACTAGGTGCGCGATTACTCTTATGCCTAGGTCACTGATATTTATTATTTCCATCATGTAACATTCTCTCTGATAGTTGAAATGTATTACAGTGGCCTTTACACAAACTTTATCTTCCAAGCTAGGTTAAATTTCTAGGCTTGAACTGCATAAGCCTGTAACTCTCCCAATAAAATTCATGGTGTTGCACATTCTTCTTCCTACAAAGTAAAAGTAGTCCTCATGGAGATGTTTCAACAACCATTGATACAAGTGCTTGGGCTTGCTGAAGAATGGAAACTCGTATAGCTAGAGGACTCATACACTCTCCAAATCCTTTTGCACCTTGTCATCATAGACCTACCATTTGCGGTCCTCTGATCAGTCTCCTTTAACACTTCTCTTTCTATCTCAAGTTCATGTACCTCTAAGAGGTGCTTGTAGTCACTAATCTTACACTTGGTCATGTGTGATTCCTATGGCTTCCCTACAAGCACCTCTCCTAGATACTGCATTTCTGAAAACCATTCTTCTGGCACCTCTTCTACTACCATCTTCTTTCCCTTACCCCTGCCCTTAGGTATTGTTATGGGTTCTTTCTTGGGTTTCATTATTTTAATTAAAACTATAGAATCTAATCAAATAGTGTGTGCAATAGGTTCTTAGAAACATTTAATCAATGTCTGCAAGGGTTAAATTCCTCAACATTCCTCTCAAATTCTTGCTCTTCCTCATGCTCTAAATTTTTTTGTCAATTCCTTGTGCCCTAACTTTGTAAACTAGAAGTTCTACAATCAAACCCTAGCTTTGCAAAAAATATTTTGATCCTTGTAATACCTATCTCCATGAATTATTTCCATGCTCACACTTCCTTCGAAGGATCTCTAGCTCAGTTCATGTAAAAACTTGCTTTGGTTCATCTCAAATCTCTTTCACACAAGCTCTTTGTACTTAATCACTCTTAATCAATATCCAATGGCTCAAATATATTTAATATAAAAGATAAGAATGAACTTTTCTATGACCCTTTTATAAGTTTCTAAAAAAATTCCACATTAATTGCTCCTCACCTACAACTGATTTAAATAATTAAATATTATTTTTTACTTTTTCCACACTTTTTCTTGCTTTCTTCTATGCATGGTAGTCGTAACCTTATGGAGGTCCAGTACTTCACAGGTTTCATTCATCCTTGCACACACTTCCTTGCACCCCAACCCATACTCCTTTATGTCTTATACTAAGTAGTCTATCCTGCTGTTGTCTCCCTTCCATTAGACTGTGCATCCTTTTTCTCATGTGGTTTCCTAACCATCATTCCTAAGCACTTACAACTTTTGTAACTTAATTTTTCTGTCATTCAAACATATTCAAGTTAAATCCCATAAAATTACAATTGTATTAGTATCTTTTTCATGATATTACACCCATTTCTACCCCATACTAAAAGTATATGTCGTCCTCTGCGCATAAACTTAATAAACAGTAATCAACCCCTACACACAAATGTACTTATTACAAAAATAAAAGAAAAACAAGTAAAACATGAAATTTAAATATACTCTAAGTATAAATACTGCCTTATTTAAAACATAAAGAAATCTTATTTATAGTATGGCTTCCACCTACTCCCATTGAAGTAATCGAGAAACATAATGCCATCCAATGCTTGCAACTAACATGCTCTTGATTCTAGTATCTTGGTTACTACAAAGGATCCCAACCAATGGACTTTTAACTTTCCAAGGTGGCATGAAAATTTGGATTCATAGAGAAGGACCATATTTCCCACAACAAAATACTTGCTCTTGATATGTCTATCATGTCAAGCCTTCTGTTGTGCCTTTTCTGTCTTCTGGCTCCAACACAAAATGGTGTGCTGATTATATAATTGAATCAACTCTACAATGCACTCATTCACAACTTGTTCGTCATCTAATCCACTTATGTGTGTAATACATAGTGATGGTAACATAAATTCCATAGGTAGTATAAATTCCTTGCCAAACAATAACTGAAAGGGTGTGGCCTTGTTCAACTAGTTATAAGTTATTCAATATACCCAAAGAATAAATGATACCTTTTCATCCCAATATTTTCTTCCAACATCACATATGTTCATTAGTGCTTGTCCTAAGATCTTGTTGAAAGATTTAACTATGTCATTTTCCTAAGGGTGATAATGGACATCCATACCTATTGATGATATTTTCCCAAAGGAACCTTGTTGTTGTCACTGTGTAATGCCTCTGTTTTTTTTAAAATAAATAAATAAATAAAATAATAGTAATAAAAACAAAATAAAAGAACTGAAAATTTATTATGCCTGTGACTTCTTGCTGGGGGTGGTTTTAGGGTGGATTAGGGCAAGGAGACGCCTTATGGTCTTGTTTTTTGACTTTTGCTGAAGAAAGACAACAGCCGCCGCCATGGAAGCTTACAACTAGTCTTGGACACGAATTTTTTCACCCAACCAGTGTGCTTTGGGTGTTTTTTTACCTCTCCAAAGAAATGCATCACCAAATGTCATCCCTGGAGTGCCATGTTTCCTTTTTACGGCTTGTGCTAGCACTTTCCCTAGCCTGTGTTAAAAAATGTGTGCCCAGACCTGCGTGACTTCCTTCAGCACATAAAATGACAAAAAAATTTGTCAGATGAGTTATTTGCATGGATAATAGTGGTGCCCATTGGGTGACAACGGGTTTCCTCATTCTTCTCACACATTATTTGATTTGTAGGCTTTGCACATTATTTTCGGCTCCTAGCAGGGAAGATGGACAAGAAGAATATGTAAAATGTGGCAGCATGTGAACTGTGTGATTAAATGCATGGAAAAAAATGCAGTTCCATGGACTGCAATGATTTCAGGATATGCACAAATGCATTTGTTGAAAAGGCCTTTGAAACTTCCAAGAAAATGTGTTTGATATGTGTAAGCCAGTCCTCCACAGCCTTTTTCCAGCAACCTCCCAGCTGCTGTCAAAATGGGAGCTTTAGAACTGTGCATGGACATCCATCAAAGCATCATGGGGAGATAATATCCCTTAATGTCTTGTCAGGTACCCAGATCTGCTTGTATGCAAAATGTGAAGGCATACACAATGAAAAAAAAATACCTGGAAGATATGTGGTCTCCCGGACTACAATGATAGCAGGATAAACAAAAAATGGGTATGTTAAGAAGGCATTGAACTGTTTGATAGAATGCCTCAAAGAAATGTTGTCTCATGGAATGCCATGATGGAAGCATATGCACAAAATGGATGTGTAGAAAAGGACTGAGATGTGTTTGGTAGAATGCCTCGAAAAAATGTGGTCTTCTGGAACATACCCTGACCATGTAAGCTTCATTTTTGTTTACTTAGCATGTAGCCAGGAAATTTCAGTGCACGAGGGTTGTAAATACTTCAAGGGCATGAGTGCCTCTTGTAGAATCATGCCTAGAACTAATCATTATGTTTTCTGGTTTTTGATGAGCACATGAGAATGTGCAAAATGTGGAGGCATGCTTAAGGCATGTGAAGTGTTTGACTAAATGCCTTCAAAAATCATGGTCTAATGGTTGCAAGATTTGAGGCTACACACAAAAGGAGGAAGATCTCATCCTATCCAAATAACAACAATAATAAACCATTTGATCATGCTCAGCAAGAGGTGGTTTGAATCCAGAAGGAAGGAGGAATGTGATCAAAGTAGCGGAATGGTTTTCAAGTCTGTAGTTACAAATTTTATTGATAGATGTGTATGAAAAATGGTGGAGCTAAGGACACTCGTGGACTGGTTGACGAAGTGCCCAAGCAAGAGACTAAACCCAAGCCTGCGGCTTTGACCAACTTCGTTCTCCAGGCATGGTTCTTCTTCCCTTACCTCTCATAATTCTCGTGTTTTAGTTCTCTTTTGCAACTAAATAGAATTTTAAATTATTATATTTTTAATACAATTAAATGTCCCTTTAACTCATTGCAAAACAATAAAGCGTCGTGTCACAACTCTGGAAGTCTTTTTTAACTCGTCTACTTTAAACCATGATCCATTATCCTCACTTCGAGATGATTTAGAAAACTCCTACCCTTCTTGATCGCTCCAATATCATTTTATCGACCAGAAAAATCTTGACGCCCCATTGATAAAATTGACCTTCTCCTTGTTTTAAATAGTTAAATTTTGTAATTTTCGGAGACTCACCAAGTACCCTTCGCAACTCTAGAAATGAGATGTGAAGTTTCATTCATGTACCTTGGTATACGAGGAGTCCCCTTTATTTTTGGTTTGACCCAAAACGGTCATTTGAAATCCTTTTGACGCTCTTATAGGAGCCCTGTTACATCTATTTACAACAGTAGAGAGTTGTTAAAACTGGAAAGTTGACTTTCGTTTTGGACCACCATTTGAAACCCAAAAAGAGAAATCACATTTTTTCTTCGCAAACCCATAGCATTTATACTAGACAAATGCATGGAACATTCAGTATAGGAAAGAGAACTTTTCGGGATAGTTTGGCGAAGACGTTTTTCTAGCCTCCGGTCGTGGTTTGACGAGGTCAAACTGGTCTAATTTTGTCTTGTCACCCCAGAAAACTTGTCACCGTTTGAACATGGTTGTCTAGTTCTTAGTCCCATTGACTCTGATGAATTCTTGTTATATAGGGAAACTAGTAGAGATGTCTCGTTGTGTGCTTCTCTATTAGACGTTAGTTATGGATGTGGTTTTCTGGGCGCTTGAGCTAACTTTTGTCATTTTACAACTAGGCGAACTACGACCAGTGGCCCCGGAGAACTAACCACCAAACACAAACCATTCGCTCTTTTTCAATTCTGTTAGTTGCTATGAATTCTTTGTATATCTGGGGACACGTAGAAAGTTAATCAATGGTGTGCGTGCTCATCGGAAGATAACCTTTGGAAGTAGTTTCTTAGCCTCCGAGCCCTTTTTGTACGTTTTGTAGCTAGTGAGAAAATGTAAGAATATAAAGTTGTGGGATCTCGTAGGGTTGCCAAATAACCCTAAAAACATTTAAACACACTTAAATAACTGTTTAAAACACTATAATGAAACTTGTTGTGTGTATTAGAACTTTTGGCAAAATTATGTTTTCTCTCTCTTCCCTTCTCTTTCTCTCTCCTAGGTTACAAAATGAAGAAAAATGAAATGCAATGGATACATGTTCCTAGACCTTTTTACTTCGATTGCAAATTGTAATTATTGTTAGATGTAAATGGGAATCTGAAATATGATACTTATGATTACTTAGGGTGGATGCCATGCCAGCGATTTATCGCTGATATCATGCTCACGTGGGTTTTGTAGGATGGAAGAATGACGACGAAGAAGGGCGATGTGTGATTTAATTATTATTATTGTAATTTTTATAGGTCATTGTAAAATGAATAACTATCTAATGTAGTCTCTTGTTACCGAAAAGTTATAATTGAAATTTGTTAATATGCATGATATGCTAGTTTTAGGGATAACTTAGGAAATGTGCATCTAATCATCGGTTCAATTTGATTCTTAGTTGTGTATGGCAAAAAGGGTTTGATTTATATAAAGTAAATTTGAAATTGAAGTTAAGATATTGTAGTACCTTCTCAGTATTCCATAAATGATTAAATTAATTACTGGGTTATCTTCTTACCTTGCAAATTTAATAAAGAGTTTTAATGGGAACACTTGACCTTAATAAAATATTCGTGCATAACTCGCCTACTTGTGTGATCCTTTTTACCATATAAGAAAATTAAGACCGTAGGATGAACTTAAGCTTTGCCCTCGATGAGACCTCCTAGGTTAGGTAAATAAAAAAAAAAACCTAGTCGGAGTTTACCGTCATAGTCATTAGGTTTAGCGACATTGTTGTGAACCCATACTTTAGGAATGACATGGTCCAACTTTATTCAGAGTATGCGGTTCCCTTATAGTTTTGGTAATCACGAGGAGAATGTCCTCTCATCAGGTCCGACACCAGGCTGAGTGGTGAAGACTGCCTTGGAAGTCACCTTATGAGTCCTTGTTAGAAGGAATGACTAAGCGGAGTAACCTTCCCATCTGTGGAGTAGGTAGAGATATTACTCCCTTGTATCCTATTGGATTTCTGGGCCTTACGAAATTAGATTTAGAAATTAACTTCATCAGTGAATGGAATCCCTGTTGGATCCAAACGACCTAAATGAAGGTCATGATATAGTTGTTCTATGTCTTGCATTCTCGTTAGTGAACCCTTTTGTCCCTTGTAGATAAATGTCTTGTCTTGGGCTTGTGAAAATTTAGTGCCTTGATCTTTCATGAAAGGAATATAGGGTAAATACATTTTAACCTTAATCACACCTATAATAGAGATTGAAGCCCTGGGTGAAACTGGAAGTAAGCTTAACCATGTGCTTCGTTAATATGTCAGATAAGTACTTTGGTAACTCTTGTGTTTAAAACGATAGTAATAATGAGATCCTAGTGCGACGTAAAAGTAAATCATATGAGAGTAAAACCAAAATTTGAGGTTGGGAATAATGTCACTGGGAGTCCTTGTGACTTAATTTAAGCAACTTCATGTGATACAAAGAATATGAATTGTCAAATGGTGTGATCAAACTTCGAGAAAACAAAGGATGTATATATATAAAATCAAATTTGGAATTCAGCAAGTTATTGTACTATAATAATAATAATAGTGAAATAACTATTCCGTGATCGAAGGATGTTCTTGGGGAAAAAAAAAAAAAAACTATCTCGAATCTATGTCTTCCTTAATCCCAAGATTTCATCTTGACATCACGTTAGATTTTCTTGTGTAGCAAGAGTAAATTTTATACATTAAATAAACGTTTGAGAAGAAAAATCTTAACATAAGAATGAGAGAATTAGAATCTTGTAGGAATTTTGAAATATGGAAAAATACTTATGTAAGTTATGAAGATTGTCATAAGGGTAAAGAGCAAAATTAAATGGTTGAACAATAAGTGAAAAGTGAAAAGAATTTTCAGAACATGTAAGTGGAAAAAGGGAGATAATTATGCTTACATAACAATGTTCTTGGGATGTTAATCGTAACTAAAATACCTTTGAAGTAGTGATGTGTTGTGGGTTCGCCATTCTTAAAGTCAGGTTCTTGTGGTTGGGTCTCTACTAGCAACCTTCCGTTGGGAAAAGTGTAGCGTCAGCATGTATTTGGTGTTATCATGTGTCTATGTGGTTTGATGACTTTTGTAAGTGTCATATACGTTGTCGAGTTTCCTACTTGGAGCCCTTACTATGTTGTGTGTAGTGAGCAATGTAAGAAATTTTTTTTATCCTGGTATTTTACTGTTGTATTTGTGTGTGTAAAATGTGGGCACTACATATAATATCAGAGCGAAGGTTCATGCTCTCGAACCTCTGGGACAGATTGGAGTTGTGATGACTTTTCATGATGGGTTGCATGTTGGTGATGGTGCTTCATGATGGTGATAAATATTGGAAGAGTAATGTGTTTTAAGAGTGATGTGATATATGTTGTAATTGTGATAATGTGAACGCACATGATGTGTATGTCACTAGTGTGCATTTGTTATCATGTTGATGTCCTGGGGATGGGAGTATTCTCCCTCCTTCGTGTGGATTCTATGAAGAATTCACATGTGAACTACTACTTGTGATGAGAATATTGACTCTCCTTTTTGTGGATCCAATGAGGAATCTGTGTGTGATGTACCGCCTTGTTTTTTGTGAATGGAATGATATTGTGTTATGTGGGTGTGTCGATATGTTATATGATTGGATTGATGTAAAGTGAATCACATTTCATCGTGATGTCATCACCATATTGTGATTTGTTGTGTGCATCATCGTGTTGTATTAAAATTGACTATATGTCGTAATGTTAGACATTGTGTTCCTCATACGTATAATTCATGTAATATGTAATGATGCATGTTGTGATATAGGGGCATATGGTGAGCGTATGATCCCCATGGTATAGTGATTTGCACTTCGGTTGCAGGATGTGGTAATGTGATGTATCGTACACCCATGAAAGTAATGATTGTGTTATACCCTGTATATATATACCATGCGTAAGACGTTATGGTTGTTGTGTGTGAATTACCATTGTGTTTGTGATGTAGTTATGTGTATGTTGTGGACCTTACACTAGATGACCATAAGGGGATAAAATGTCAAGAGTGTATGTGTGGAGAGAGGAGGCCTGGACCAGGTTTTCATAATCTTGAGCTGAGTACAAGTGAGAAAGTGGAGTCTTATATAGACTGAAAACCCACTTCTATCTGTTTAGTATACTTCGAGCTTGCTCAGTATATTGTGGGTGCGCACCACCTTAGGCTCAACTTATGCAACCTTATGTCCCCTGCTCTTTCCTATTGGATTGTTCATTGAATAATCCTATGTGATTTTGACTATGTTGATCCTTATGGGAGTTTGGAGTTATGATTCAGGTAGAGATGATGATAGTTACATTATTTGACATACTCATTTCTAGTTACATGTATATTTTCACGAGCTGAGGCTCGATGTCCGAGTGCCAGCAATTCGATGAGTACCCCTTTGGTGGTGGTATGAGGCCACATAGTGATTGTGATGTGCTATTTTTCTCATTACGTATTTTATTTATAAATTAATCTTTCTCTTTTAGCTAAAACCAGCCGTTTTCTTGATTGACATGTTCTTATATTTTGGGCATTTATTTGATTGTTGCACTAACAGTTGGATTTTACACTAACCATGGCTAATTAGCCACTTTTTTTTCTTGGTTTTAAAACTTTCTTTCCATATTTGAAAGATTTGTAGCCTAGCCAAAGGCTTTTGATTTTGCCACTTGGCATTTGATTGGATTGTTATGCTGGTTCTAATGTCATAATGTGTTGGATTAGGGTCATGGGATTAACCATGGAGTGGTTGGACCTCTGGACCCGCTTCGTCGTATGGGGGTACGCCCCAAGGAGTTAAAGATAACTAGCGGGTTGTTAAACCATGAACTATTATGTCACTTGGATTGGGGGTGATGGGGCTCTATTTGCCTAGGGCCATAGGGTGACCCGACCTCATTTAAAAGGAGAAAGGAGATGGGCCTCTATGGTTGAGTGACCTGTTATTCTTTATGACACTCTATGGTTGAGTGACCTGATATTCTTGATGGGGCTCTATGGTTGAGTGACCCGAATTGGTTTTGACACTATGTTTCCTTCTCTTTTGGAGGCATATGGATATTATCTGGTGATGCTTTGGGGAGTATATGGAGTTTCTTTATGATACTTCAGGAGATATATGGAGTTTTACCTGTACTTGTTATCCAAAATGTGCCCCTGCTCATTTTTTGTGGCTAACTCCTCTCATTTTTTCCTCTCTTGTGCCATAGTCATAATATTTTGCTTTTCAGGCACTCAAAACCTTCTGGAAATGACACCATTGGATAGAGATCTTTCTCAGCTTTCCAGAAAGGTAAAGTTTTCCTCCTAACTCCATGTATTTTTGAAGTTATGGCTTAGCGGAGTTTTTTGGAAAAATTTTCCCCTGAAAGGCCCGCGGCCAATGAGATGCTGCCACGTGGCACCTAGAGTGGCAGAGCATGGGGAAATTTTGGAAAATTTTCCAAATGACCAAAAAGGTGCAAAAATTCCAATTTTTGCCCGCCAACCCGATTTGGCCCTGTTTTGCCCTAAAACTTCAAATGGCCATATCTTTCGATCCAGAGCTCAGTTTTTCACGTTCTTTATATCAATGCAAAGCTGGTGAAATTATCTACAAGATTCTAGGGTCATTTTTGCATTTTTATGGAGTTTGGAGAGATAAAATCAAAAAAACCTCTGGCACGTGGTCATGGACAGAAATGACGTTTTAACCACAGTTTTTAATGAAGAATGGTTTGCATTCTCTCCCAGCATGGCTAAAAATGTCAGGGGATGGGTCTGTAAGGATGCCCATGCTTTTTTGAATGCATTTTGGTCAATGGTTGAATCCCTTCCACGTTTTCCCATTTTTCTCTCTCTTGGGCTCGTCCCTTGCACTGTAAAAGCCAGATTTGGCTCATTTTCAAAGGGTTGAACATTTTTTGTGTATTGCAGGTCCCCTTTCTCACCTTGGAAGTGATTTTGGTGGAATATCAGACCTTTTATAAGAGCTGTAACTTTATTTTTCCTCTCAGGTGTTGTAATGCAAGTGATTTTGATGATTAAAATAACAATACAGCCTCTGTGATTAGTTTTCATCCTCTGCATGTGTTGTTTGGTTAATTTATGATCCTTCATTACAATTATCAGTTTGTGCATGAGGTTCTTTGTTGCATTTTTATGGACTGTGTCAATATGCAGAAGTAAAAAATGCTCACCACTCCTTTGGTGCATCACCTATTAGCATTAGTTTTAGCTTTTTTGCATTCTCTATCTCTGTCTCCTTTGGAATTTAGGGTAGGGTTAGGAATATAGACCTCCTGCAACTTGTAAGTGATAAATCTGACCAGAGGAACTGAGGAACTAGCCTCTAAACTGGAGATTCCTTTCTCATTTTGCAAGTCCCACACTTGGGGAAAGGATTCAATGTTGTGCAATCACACTGGATGCTAGTATGATCAAACTAGAAATCTGATCAACATCCAAGGGGTGCTGCTGATTTGCAACAACAGTTTTGGCATGCCCAGTGGGACCTTAGAGGTATTCATCTTCATTGCAACAAAATTGATGTGGTATTTTTTGCAAGTTTCTTGCTTTAAAAGAGCTATAAATTACACATCTGGCGACTCCAAGGAAGAAGAATCAGCTGATTTTAGTAGTGCAGACCTGAAAACTCATGAGAAGAATCAACACAAGGTCAAGAGCTGGAGAGGAAGAGGTGTTGTTTGAATATCTGTAGTTATCTCCAAGAATAAGGAAAAGTGGGAGGAGAATCCAAAGGTCTCCATCTCCACCAAACAGAACTCTCTCAACTCCTCCACCTGGTAGGCTTTTCATTCAATCAACAAGGGTTCTAAGGCCAATCAGAATGGCACAAAACAAGCCCTATGTCAATTTCACTGGCAGTAGCCCACTTGCTCTTAATGCACAAAATCCAATCCCAGTTGCAGCATTGAAGAACATTCCATACTTCACTGGAGAAAATCAGACCTCACCTAGTGATCATGTTAAGGATATTGCTAACATTTGTGCAATCCATGAGATCAATGAGATGCAAGTTATTGTCAAACTGCTGGCATCTTCATTGAAAGGGAAAGCTTTGCAATGGTTCAGGAGTCTTGCCTCAGGTTCTATTCAAAATTGGAATCAACTATGTATAGCCCTCCATGAGCAGTTTGGGGAAAAGGGAGACAACTTGTCCCTTTTGGAGCAGCTGACAACTATCAAAAGAGCTCCCAATGAGCAGCTGACTGATTTTAATTTCAGATTTCAAAGGACTTGGGAGAGAATTCCAGTGGCAGTTAGGCCAACAGCATAAGGTGCTTTTCTTTATTACCTTAAAGCTTTAAATTCTGATATTTCTATGTTAATTCAATCCATTGGAGGCATAACTACCCCCATTGCTTATAGCATTGCCATTAGAGCTGAAAATTGTTTGATTCAAGCTGGCAAGCTGGCTCCTAGGCCTACAATGCCATTATTTCCAAGTTTAGAGAGCCCAAGTACTAGCCAAGTGCCTAATTTAGCTTCTATTCCCACTCCTAGAAATCATAATTCAAGTGAAGCTTCCACTTCATCTTCTAGTGCCTCAAATGAACTTCAAGAAGTCATGAAGCAATTGCAAAATCTAGGTAATGAGCTAGTTACACTTAAAAGGCAGCAAGCTCAAGGTTTTAGACCTTTCTTCCAGCCTCAAGCTCAACCTAACAGGCAGCCATATCAACCTCATAGACCACCCAATCCAGTTGCAAATCTAAATCAAGTAAGGCCTCCTGCCAACAGACCATTTCAGCTCTATAATCCCAATGCTACATCTGCATCTAAACCATTAGTGCCATTACCAAACAATATAGTTCAAGAGTATGATTGGTGTTTCCCATGAAATGAAACTCATAACCAGTTCATGTGCTTCAACGGTGCCTTGAATCAAGCATTAATGGTGACAGTAACTGGTGTGGAGGGTGAAGGTAGTCAAGGAAATAACTAGCAACAAGAAACATTCCAGCAACAATCAGCTCCAAATGATACCACACTTGTAAACTGACAGGCAGAAGATTTTTGTGGCATGAATCAAATGATTTCCCAAAGTGTTACAACCAACACAAGGTTAAAGAGAAGAAATTTGGGTGAAGAACAACCATTGGCCCCAAGTAATTCATGACCTTCTGTCACTCCACAAACTATTGGCAAATAAAATGTAATCCCAAACACGCAAGGATTGCCTAAAATAGCCCCTAGGCCAACCCAAATGCCAGTTTTTGCTGCCCATGTTCAAGGAATGAATGTGTAGGCCAAGGGACAACAGTGGGATACTTCATCTCCATTCAGTATCATTGATCAGATGAAGAATACAAATGTAAACATATCAATGTGGGAATCACTATCTATCCCAAGCCAAAGAGATTTGCTACAAGCTGCCATGAAGGACTGGTCAACTTCAAATCAGCAAGTCCAAATGCAAGAGAAGGTGCTCACAAATGCTGCCCAGCCTGAGGGGAATCATGGAGGACAACAAGGTAAAATATTGAAGCCCCCTCCATTCTATGTTTCATTGATCATTGGGAACCAATTAGTACACAATTGCATGATTGATTCTGGGGCAAGTAGTTCAGTAATGCCCAAGAAAATAGCTGATTAGTTGGGAATTTAGTATGAAACCATATCCAAAGGGGTGGTGCAGTTGGATGGGACAACAGTAACAACAGTCGGGGTGATTAAAAACTTGAGTCTTACTTTGCATGCCTGTCCCAACGTGGTTGTTTTGCAAGATGTCTCAGTAATAGACCTTCCACCACTCTTTGCCCTATGTTTGTCAAGGGATTTCACAGCTAAGATTGGAGGTTACTTGTCTATTGATTGGTCACACATGCTATTCAGAACAAGATATGGAACCAAAGCCACAATCAGGTCTGAACCTATTGCAAACTTTCAGATGAGCCTTACACTCCAAGTCAGATTAATGCCAATTGTTTAGATTTTGATAAATAGGATTATCCAAGCACTGATGAAGCTGACACCAAGGTAGGAAGCATCCCAGATCTAACTCTTGATGAATGGACAAGCAAGGTGCATGCTTTTGATCCTTATCAATAAATAGAAGAATATGAGTTGGGAGTATATTGCATACATGAAGAAAATCAGCCTATTCCTAGCATCACCAAGCCAAACCACAAAGATGAAAATGAGGTATGGAAGTTGTTTTTTGATGGATCAAGGAGTAGACAAGGTGCAGGAGGGGGATCCATGCTGGTTTCACCTCAAGGAGTTAAGTATTATTCAGCTTTTAGATTTTAGTTTGCATGCTCTAATAACCCTGCTGAATATGAAGCCTTGGTGCAAGGACTGCATTGGGCAATCAAGAGAGGAATAAAGAACTTGCAAGTCTTTGGTGATAGTGAGTTGATTGTCAACCAAGTCAAGGGGCAACATGCTATCAAGAATGATCTACTCAAGTGCTACAAGAAAAGGGTGTGGGACCTCATTGAAGATTTTGAGGGTTTTGGCATCAAATCCATTCCTAGGAAAGAGAACCAAGCCGTTGACAGGCTTGCAGTAGTTGGGGCAGCCTTTGACGTTGTAGAGAGCATTCAAAAAGACAAGGTACAACCAAAAATCCATGTGATTGTGAGGCCTTCAGTGCCAGATAACAATGTAAGTTGGCAAGTGTTTGAAAATGATCAGCAAATCATCCATTTCTTGCAAGAAGAGGCTGAATTCTCAGCCAAAAATTAGGAAAAGTTAGAGCAGCAGTATGGTGACCAAGTGGTGCAGCTGAGAACCAACAAACTACCAAAGGGACTTATTACTTTGGAGTCCATTTTCAATCCTAATGATCAGTTTAGGAAGGAGAAAGAAAACATCCAAGTGAAGGGAGAATATTCAGTGTCCATCTTAGTAGAAAGAGGCAAATCACTCCAAATTGGTAAGATGACAACTGAGCAAGAAAGGTATGAGTTCATACAACTTTGTCAAGAATTCCCTGATGTGTTTTCTTGGAGCTATGAAGATTTGAAAGGTTTCAATCCCGAGTTAGCTCAACACGCCATTGAATTGCATCCAAATAATAAGCCCATCAAGTAGAAACAAAGGCCAGTCAACGCCCACATGGAGCCTCTCATGAGAAAAGAATTGAATAAGTTGATAGAATCAAGAATCATATTCCCTATCAAGCATTCTAGTTGGGTTGCCAACTTGGTTCCAGTCAGAAAGAAGAGTGGGGAAATCAAATTGTGTGTTGACTTCAGAGATTTGAATAGAGCATCTCTCAAGGATCATTATCCACTTCCTTCCATGGAGCAGATTTTACAAGTTGTTGCTGGCTCCGAGAGGTTTTCACTACTTGATGGCTATTTAGGGTATAATCAGATTATGGTGAAGGAAGAAGATCAGTTCAAGACATCCTTTACAACTAAATGGGGAACTTATGCATATAGGAAAATTCCATTTGGGCTGTTTAACGCTGGAGCTACCTTCCAAAGAGCAATGGACATGGCATTCAAAGGTTTAATTAACAACATTATACTGATATATCTTGATGATATCACTATTTTTTCAAAAAATACAACATACCACCTCTTTCATTTGAGACAAGTGTTCCAAAGGTGTAGAAGATTTGGAGTCTCCTTGAATCCTAAAAAGTGTGTTTTTCTAGCCCATGAAGGAAAGCTCCTTGGCCACATTGTCTCCAAAGAAGGATTAGCAATTACTCCCGAAAGAGTCGAAGCCATAAGAGCACTGCCATTGCCAAGCCACAAGAAGGCCCTTCAAAGTTTCTTGGGAAGAATAAATTTTGTTCGGAGGTTTGTCCCAAATTTTACAGCCCTTATCAGACCTATCACCAAGATGCTAAAGAAAAGCATGGATTTCAAATGGATAGCAGAAGGAAAGGAAAGTTTTAAGCAATCAAAGAAGCCATCTCTCAAGCCCCAACTCTCATCAACCCGGATTTCTCCAAGGATTTCATCCTCTATGTGTTTGGAGGTGATGATACTATTTTTGCAATTTTGGTACAGCAGAATAAAGACAATGATGAGCAGCCAATTGCTTTCTTCAGCCAAAGCCTGGAGGACTATGAGGTGAGATATTCTTTCATTGAGAAGCATGTTCTTGCAGTAATCAGGAGCTTGAAGAAATTCAAGCATCTAGTTTCAAACAATAAGGTCCAATTGCTGGTTTCTCATGCGGGGGTTAAAGACTTCCTCCTCAACAAAGACTTGAATGAAAAAAGGGCAGGTTGGATTACTCGTGTCATGGAGTATGACATTGAGATCAAAGTCACCAAGCTGGTAAGAGGAAAAGGATTGTGTGAGTAGCTGATCTTGAGCAAACAAGAGGAATTATGCAACGAGAAGGAGGCTGTTTTGGCATTGTTGAAGACAACCGTGAGCAAGGAAGCACTCAAGAGGAAAATAATGGTGTCCCCACTCCTTGCTGGACCCAAAGTATAATGCACTTCCTAAGCACAGGCCTATGCCCTCCAGAGATGAACAAGACCCAAAGAAGACACTTCAGATTGCAAGATGTCCCATATGCCCTTGTTGATGGTGTTTTATTCAAAAGAGATGTGAATGGAGTACTGCTGAGATGCATTGGTACAAATCAGATTCATAAGGTGCTGGAAGAGTTCCATGGTGGACCAACTGGTGGTCATTTTGCACCAAGAGTGACAACTCTAAAGATCATGAGGGCTGGTTATTATTGGCCCAAGATTTTCAATGATTGTTATGCATGGATCAAGAGGTGCAAGAATTGTGCATTTTTCACAGGAAAGAGAGGCTAGCTGCCCTCCCATTGCATCCAATTTCAGTTGACCATCCATTCATGCAATGGGGTTTAGGAATTCATTGGAGTTATTAATCCCAATTCAAGCCAAGGGCACAAGTGGATTTTAACAGCCACATATTACTTCACCAAATGGACTGAAGCAGTAGCACTCAAGGAAGCAAATGAATCTAGCATCCTAGAATTATATGAGGGAATAGTAACCAGATTTGGCATACCAACTATAATAATATCAAATAATGCATTGACATTCATTGGATCCAAGGTGACTGAATTAGCTGTCAAGAACGGGATCTACCTAAGTACTTCATCAAACTATTACCCCCAGGGTAATGGCCAGGCTGAATCTACAAACAAGAACTTGTTGAGGATCATTAGGAGGACTCTTGATGAGAATCAGAGGTCTTGGCATACCAAATTGAGATCAACCTTATGGGATGATAGGATAACTCCTAAAAGATCTACAGGTAACTCTCCATTCAAGCTTGTTTATGGAAGAGAGGCAATTTTTCCCATATCACTTGAGTTGCCAACATTGGAACTCATGAAACAGTTGGAGTTGTTGGAGTTTGAGCCCATGGAAGTCAGATATGCAAAATTGATGGAGCTCCAAGAAATCAGAAATTAGGCATCCCAAGCAATGGAGAAGGATCAGGCTTTGATAAAGAAGACCTTTGATAGAAAGGCCAAGAACAGATCCTTCCAAGTTGGAGATCTAGTGTTAAAATGGAATGTGGATAGAGAAAAACCAAGAAGGCATTCAAAATTTGATGCCATTTGGAGTGGCCCATACATGGTCACAAAGTGTAAGGACAACAATGCTTTCTAGTTGTCTTCATTAGATGGTGAAGAACTGTAGATTCTAGTCAATGGAATCCATTTGAAGCATTACTAATGAAGAAAATGCTTCACACTATACGTATTAGTTTAGGTTTTTCATTCCTCCAAGTGCTTGTGCACATTGTTTTGCTGTAGATTAGTTTTTCTTTCCCTAAGTGCTTTGGCACAAGCTTGCTGTCCCTGGGAATGTGTTTGCAAGCCTTGCTCCATCAGGTGATATTCCATGTTCCTCCTTGCAGTGTTCTAGTCAGTTGGGGTATCAAACAAAGAATTCAATGACTCCATACCCAATGGATTGCTTCAGGCAACTGGTAACTTCATCCAGCAGGCAGATGACCCCTATGAGTCGCCAATATTTTTATCCAAAATGTGCCCCTGCTCATTTTTTGTGGCTAACTCCTCTCATTTTTTCCTCTCTTGTGCCTCAGTCATAATATTTTGATTTTCAGGCACTCAAAACCTTCTGGAAATGACACCATTGGATAGAGCTCTTTCTCATCTTTCCAGAAAGGTAAAGTTTTCCTCCTAACTCCATGTATTTTTGAAGTTATGGCTTGGCGGAGTTTTTTGGAAAAATTTTCCCCTGAAAGGCCCGCGGCCAATGAGATGCTGCCACGTGGCACCTAGAGTGGCGGAGCGTGGGGAAATTTTGGAAAATTTTCCAAATGACCAAAAAGGTGCAAAAATTCCAATTTTTGCCCGCCAACCCGATTTGGCCCTGTTTTTCCCTAAAACTTCAAATGGCCATATCTTTCAATCCAGAGCTCAGTTTTTCATGTTCTTTATATCAATGGAAAGATGGTGAAATTATCTACAAGAAAAAGTGGTAATTTTTGCATTTTGATGGATTTTGGAGAGAGAAAATTGAAAAATGCCTCTGGCATGTGGTCATGGACAGAAATGACATTTCAACCACCATTTTTAATGAAGAATGGCTCGCATTCTCTCCCAGCATGGCTAAAAATGTCAGGGGATGGGTATGTAAGGATGCCCATGCTGTTTTGAATGCATTTTGGTAAATGGTTGAATCCCTTCCATGTTTTCCCATGTTTCTCTCTCCTGGGCTCGTCCCTTACACTGTAAAAGCCAGATTTGGCTCATTTTCAAAGGGTTGAACATTTTTTGTGTATTGCAGGTCCCCTTTCTCACCTTGGAAGTGATTTTGGTGGAATATTAGACCTTTTATAAGAGCTGTAACTTTATTTTGCCTCTCAGGTGTTGTAATGCAAGTGATTTTGATGATTAAAATAACAATACAACCTCTGTGATTAGTTTTCATCCTCTGCCTGTGTTGTTTGGTTAATTTATGATCCTTCATTACAATTATCAGTTTGTGCATGAGGTTCTTTGTTGCATTTTTATGGACTATGTCAATTTGCAGAAGTAAAAAATGCTCACCACTCCTTTGGTGCATCACCTATTAGCATTAGTTTTATCTTTTTTGCATTCTCTATCTCTGTCTCCTTTGGAATTTAGGGTAGGGTTAGGAATATATACCTCTACAACTTGTAAGTGATAAATTTGACCAGAGGAACTGAGGAACCAACCTCTAAACTGGAGATTCCTTTCTCATTGTGCAAGTCCCACACTTGGGGAAAGGATTCAATGTTGTGCAATCACACTGGATGCTAGTATGATCAAACTAGAAATCTGATCAACATCCAAGGGGTGCTGCTGATTTGTAACAATAGTACTTTTGGAGATATACGGGGTTTGTTTCGTGATGTCTTGTTATGTGGGGAGTTGGTATAATGAGTTATGTATACCTGTGTGAGTATTCTTGACACCTAGTTATGTATGAGGCTTGACCCTCCTATTGGTTGGTATGGACTATTGGGTATTGTTTTGGCACTATGTGGGTGTAGTCAGGGATTTTTGGGGCTTGTGATACCCGTGTATATGTATCCACATGTTGATTCTGTTGTTACTCATATGCGTGCACTAGATCTATGTCTAGGGCATAATTGTTGGAAATTAATTGTTATGTGGTCTACTTGTTGTCATTCCATGGTTGGTGAAACCCTGGTGATGTGTTACGGTCGTGAAAGTATGTAAAAGTATGCTTGTGAAAATTAGGTGTTGTGTATAACCCGGGTAGGGTGTTGTGACTGTAGTTCAGGATGGGAACCCACAGGAATGAATAAACTAAAATTCATTAAAAATAAAATTTTAAAGGACTTGAATTAAGAATAATGTTAATGGAAAGAGATTACTGAAATAACGAATAAGAGAGAACTGCCAATCTTCACAGAACCTTGAAAGTTAAAATTTCTACCAATTGTTCCTAAGGCCACCTCATGACCATGCCTTGTGTCTGAAATATTACCCCTAGCGCAGGCCTTCGCCTTATTCATTCCTTGTTGTTTACCATTTCTCCTTCTTCATTATATGTCGCATCGAGGAAGATGCTTTCTTAAGGGGAGGAGAATTTAATGCCTCCATTTTTTTTTTTAAAATAAAATAAATAAAATAATAGTAATAAATACAAAATAAAAGAACTAAAAATTTATTATGCTTGTGACTTCTTGCTGGGGCTAGTTTTAGGGTGGATTAGGGCAAGGAGATGCCTTATGGTCTTGTTTTTTGTCTTTTGCTGAAGAAAGACAATAGCCGCCACCATGGAAGCTTGCAACCAGTCTTGGACGTGACTTTTTTCACCCAACCAGTGTGCTTTGGGTGTTTTTTTACCTCTCCAAAGAAATGAATCGCCAAATTTCATCCCTGGAGTGCCATGTTTCCTGTTTGTGGCCTGTGCTAGCACTTTCCCTAGCCTGTGTCAAAAAATGTGCGCCCAGACCTGCACAACTTCCTTCAACGCATAAAATGACAAAAAAAATTGTCAGATGAGTTATTTGCATGGATAATAGTGGTGCCCATTGGATGACAGCGGGTTTCCTCATTCTGCTCACACATTATATGATTTGTAGGCTCTGCACATTATTTTCAGCTCCTAGCAGGGAAGATGGACAAGAAGAATATGTAAAATGTGGCAGCATGTGAACTGTGTGATTAAATGCATGGAAAAAAATGCATTTCCATTAACTGCAATGATTTCGGGATATGCACAAATGCATTTGTTGAAAAGGCCTTTAAAACTTCCAAGAAAATAAGGTTTGATACGTGTAAGCCAGTCCTCCACAACCTTTTTCCAGTGACCTCCCAGCCGCTATCAAAATGGGAGCTTGAGAACTACACATGGACATCCATCAAAGCATCATGGGGAGATAATATCCCTTAATGTCTTGTTAGGTACCCAGATCTGCTTGTATGCAAAATGTGAAGGCATACAAAATGCATGTGAATTGTTTGACAAAATACCTGAAAGATATGCAGTCTCCCAGACTACAATGATAGCAGGATAAAAAAATGGGTCTGTTAAGAAGGCATTGAACTGTTTGATAGAATGCCTCAAAGAAATGTTGTCTCATGGAATGCCATGATGGCTGCATATGCACAAAATGGATGTGTAGAAAAGGACTGAGATGTGTTTGGAAGAATGGCTCGAAAAAATGTGGTCTTCTAGAACATACCCTGACCATGCAAGCTTCATTTTTGTTTACTTAGCATGTAGCCAGGCAAGTTCAGTGCACGAGGGTTGTAAATGCTTCGAGGGCATGAGTGCCTCTTGTAGAATCATGCCTAGAACTAATCATTATGTTTGCTGGTTTTTGATGAGCACATGAGAATGTGAAAAATGTGGAGGCATGCTTAAGGCATGTGAAGTTTTTGATTAAATGCCTTCAAAAATCATGGTCTAATGGTTGCAAGATTTGAGGCTACACACAAAAGAAGGAAGATCTCATCCTATCCAAACAACAACAATAATAAACCATTTGATCATGCTTAGTAAGAGGTGGTTTGAATCCAGAAGGAAGGAGGAATGTGATCAGAGTAGCGGAATGGTTTTCAAGTCTGTAGTTACAGATTTTTTTGATAGACGTGTATGAAAAATGGTGGAGCTAAGGACACTCGTGGCCTGGTTGACAAAGTGCCCAAGCAAGAGACTGAACCCAAGCCTGCGGCTTTGACCGACTTCGTTCTCCAGGCATGGTTCTTTTTCCCTTACCTCTCATAATTCTCGTGTTTTAGTTCTCTTTTGAAAATAAATAGAATTTTAAATTATTAGGATTTTTTTTATACAGTTAAATGTCCCTTCAACTCATTGCAAAACAATAAAGTGTCATGTCGCAACTCTCGAAGCCATTATAACTCGCCTACTTTAAAACATGATCTATCACCCTCACTTTGAGATGATTTAGAAATCCCTTACCCTTCTTAATCGCTCCAATATCATTTTATCGACTAGATAAATTTGACTCCCCATTTATAAAGTTGACCTTCTCCTTGTTTTAAATAGTTAAATTTTGCAATTTTCGGGAGACTCACTAAGTACCCTTCGTAACTCTGGAAACGAAGATGTGAAGTTTCATTCGTGTACCTTGGTATACGAGGAGTCACCTTGATTTTTGGTTTGACCCGAAATGATCATTTGTCATCCTTTTAACACTCTTATGGGATCCCTACTACACTGGTTTACAACATTAGAAAGTTGTCAAAACTAGAAAGTTGGCTTTCGTTTTGGACCGCCATTTGAAACCTGGAAAGAGAAATCACTTCCCGTCTTCACAAACCTCTAGTGTTTATACTAGACAAATGCATGGAACATTTAGTATAGGAAAGAGCACTTTTCAGGATAGTTTGGCGAAGCCATTTTGTAGGCCTCCGGTCGTAGTTTGATGAGGTCAAACTAGTCCAATTTCGTCTTGTCGCTCCAGAAAACTTGTTGCCGTTTGAAAATGGTTATCTAGTTCTCAGTCCCATCGACTCTGATGAATTCTCTTTATATAGAGGAACTAGTAGGAGATGTCTCGTTGCGTGCTTCTCCATCAAACGTCATTTATGGATGTGGTTTTCTGGGCCCTCAAGCTAACTTTTGTCATTTTACAACTGGGTGAACTATGACCAGTGGCCTCGGAGAACTAACCACCAAACGCAAACCGTTCACTCTTTTTCAATTCTGTCAATTGCTATGAATTCTTGGTATATCTGGGGACACGTAGAAATTTAATCGTGGAGTGTGTGCTCATCAGAAGATAACCTTTGGAAGTAGTTTCTTAGCCTCTAAGCCCGTTTTGTACGTTTTGTAGCTAGTGAGAAAATGTAAAAGTAGAAAGCTGCGGACCCTCGTAGGGTTGCCAAATCACCCTGAAAACATTTAAACACATGTAAATAACTTTTTAAAACACTATAATGAAACTTGTTGTGTGTATTATAAACTTTGGACAAAATGATGTTTTCTCTCTCTTCCTTTCTCTTTTTCTCTCCTGGGTTATAAAATGAAGAAAAATGAAATGCAATGATTACATGTTCCTAGACCTTTTTTATTTCGATTGCAAATTGTAATTATTGTCAGATGTAAATGGGAATCTAAAAAATGATAATTATGATTGTTTAGGGTGGATGCCATGCCAGCGATTTATCGCTGATATCATGCTCACGTGGGTTTTGCAGGATGGAAGAACGACAAAAGAAGGGCGATGTGTAATTTAATTATTATTATTGTAATTTTTATATGTCATTGTAAAATGAATGACTGTCTAATGCAGTCTCTTGTTACCAAAAAGTTATAATTGAAATTTGTTAATATGCATGATATGCTAGTTTTAGGGATACTTAGGAAATGTGCATCTAATCACCGGTTCAATTTGTTTCTTAGTTGTGTATGGCAAAAAGGGTTTGATTTATACATAGTAAATTGAAATTGAAGTTAATATATTGTAGTACTTTTCAGTATTCCATAAATGATTAAATTAATTACTGGGTTATCTTCTTACCTTGCAAACATAATAAAGAGTTTTAATGGGAACACTCAACCTTAATAAAATATTCGTGCATAACTTGCCTGCATGTGTGATCCTTTTTACCATATAAGAAAATTAAGACCGTAGAACGAACTTAACCTTTTCACTCGATGAGACCTCCTAGGTTAGGTAAATAAGAATAAAAAAACCTAGAAGGAGTTTACCGTCATAGTCATTAGGTTTAGTGACATCGTCATGAACCCATACTTTAGGAATGACATGGTCAAACTTTATCTGCATTGTATGCGGTTCCCTTGTAGATTTGGTAATCTTGAGAGCTAGAATAGTCCTCTCTATCAGGTCCGACACCAGGCTGAGTGGTGAAGAACCTTCCTTGGAAGTCATCTTATGAGTCCTTGTTAGAAGGAATGACTAAGCGGAGTAACCTTCCCATCTATGGAGTAGGTAGAGATATTACTCCCTTGTATCCTATTGGATTTAAGAGGCCTTAAAAAATTAGATTTAGAAATTAACTTCATCAGTGAATGGAATCCTTGTTGGAAAACCAAATCTAACCTAAATACGAAGGTTGTGATATAGTTGTTCTATGTCTTACATTCTCGTTAGTGAACCCTTTTCATAATCCCTTGTAGATAAATGTCTTGTCTTGGGCTTGTGAAAATTTAGTGCCTTGATCTTGCATGAAAGGAATATAGGGTAAATACATTTTAACCTTAATCACACCTATAATAGAGATTGAAGCCCTGTGAAACTGGAAGTAAGCTTAACCATGTGCTTCGTTAATATGTCAGACAAGTACTTTCGTAACTCTTTTGTTTTAAACGATAGTAATAATGAGACCCTAGGGTGATATAAGAGCAATCATATGATGCTACACACGAGATTTGAGATTAGGATTAAGGTCAATCTTAAAGTCCTTATGACTTAATTAAAAGCATTTTCATGCATTGCAAAGAATATAAATTGTCAAATGGTGTGAACAAACTTCGAGAAAACAAAATGTATATATAAATATAAATTTGGAAGTCCATAAGTTATTGAACTTTATTAACTAATGGTAGCGAAATAACTATTCTATGATCGATGGATGTTCTTGGGAAAAAAAAAAAACTATCTTCAATCTATGTCTTCCTTAATCCCAAGATTTCATCTTGACATCACGTTAGATTCTCTTGTGTAGCAAGAGTAAATTTTATACATTAAATAAACAGTTTGAGAAGCAAAATCTTAACATAAGAATGATAAAATTAGAATCTTGTAGGCATTTTGAAATATGGAAAAATACTTATGTAGGTTCTGAAGATTGTCATAAGGGTAAAGAGAAAAATTAAATGGTTGAACAATAAGTGAAAAGTGAAAATAATTTTCAAAACATGTAAGTGGAAAAAGGGAGATAATTATGCTCACATAACAATGTTCTTGGGATGCTAATCGTAACTAAAATACCTTTGAAGTAGTGATGTGTTGTGGGTTCGCCATTCTTGAAGTCAGGTTCTTGTGGTTGGGTCTCTACTAGCAACCTTCCGTTGGGAAAAGTGTAGCGTCAACATGTATTTGGTGTTATCATGTGTCTATGTGGTTTGATGACTTTTGTAAGTGTCGTATACGTTGTCGAGTTTCCTACTTGGAGCCCTTACTATGTTGTGTGTAGTGAGCAATGTAAGAATTTTTTTTTATCCTGGTATTTTACTGTTGTATTTGTGTGTGTAAAATGTGGGCACTACAAACTGTTGTGTAATCTTTTATAAGTGCAACCTCTTCCCGCCTTTTCAGATAATCATTGCATGTGATGATATAGCATGCCCTAGTCTTACGTGTCGGCATTAAAATAGGTACTACAAAATCAATTTCCCATTTCTCAAAAGGTTTCACACTTTTTATAGGCCTTAAGGGAATCTCATCCCTATTTTTAGGCTTTCCAATCCTCTATTTGTGATCACATGCTTTCAAAAAATCCTTGGTATCTTTATATAGTTTATCCCACCATAAGATATCTAGAATGATCTTACACATGTTAACATCTAACTGCATAATGTCAGCTTGCAATACCTCCACGAGCCTCCTCCATAATGGCTTCTTAATCATGTTCAAGAAAATATTTGTGAAAGACCTCATCTCTACCCATCTTATATAGGTCTCCTCTAATGATTTGATTTGGCATATCGTGTATAAAAAATTGTTTCTTCTCTAAGGTATTCATTCCCTCTAGTGCCAGTAGTCTAGTGCGTAAAAATATTGCTAACATATTCCAAATATACAGGTGCACAGTTCATCGTGAAAAACTGTGCATCAGTGAATAGTTTCCTCAATAGCTTTATGTGCGCTTCACTAGAATTAATCCTTGATAAGTGATCAAGCCTTGAATTGCTTTTCCTGGGTTTACTATAACTGTGAAGTCAAAATCCTAGAAAAAGAGTATCCACCGATAAATGAGCCCTTGCAAAACAGGTTTGTTGACCAAGTACTTAAATTCCATATGATCTGTATAGAAGATAAACAATGTGGCCAATAAGTGTTTTCAAAACTTATGAAGTGAAAAGATCTTAGACAATGCCTCACACTCCATGGTTGTGTAGGTTTGCTTTACTGGTGTCAACTTCCTATTGGTAAAGCATTTTGGATGATCCATATTACACTCTCCTATTTGTTCAAAAATGTACACTAATTTCTCTATTCCAGAGGCATCAACATGTACATGGAAGGGTTTGTTCCATGAAGATAAGCATGTAAGAACAAGGGTAGTGGTATGATTTTTCTTTTAATATTTTCAAATGCCTACTGTGCTGTACGTCATCACAATAAAACTTTCCTTTGGCCTTGAGAAATTCCTCCAGGGGTATGACAATATTTTAATAACATTTAATAAAATTCCTATAATAGAAAATATGCCCCAAAAATTTGTGCACCTCACTTTGGTTGTTAGGTTCTTGCAATTCCAGGATTACTGCAATCTTAGCAAGGTCTACCAATAATCCTTCCTTATAAATAATGTTCCCAAGTAAAGTTCTAAAGGGCGTAGAAATAGATACAATTCTTAATATTAAGTGAGATTATTAACTGCCTACACCTGTCAAACATGAGCCTGAAGTTATCACAAGTGATCTTTAAAAAAACCCATAAAATAGTCTAATCATCTAGGTAGTCCTATAAGAATTTGTGAATAAAGTCAAAATTCTGCACAATGATGGCATGAGAATTTCAATAGATGAGTCGATATTTTTCAAATGGTAGACTGACATAATAGTATGGTAAAACTTTTATAGTTGGGGAAGATGTCTAAAAAAATTACTTGGACCTGACCTCAGAGCGATCAATGACACACAAAGGTGATATCCTTCAACCCATGCTGTAAAATTTAGATTTCATGCCTTTGAACATCCCTCAAAGAATTCATTTTGTAACTTGAATTAGGAAGAATGATCCGTGAATCATACTTTCATTAAGTCTTTTCTGTGCAATCCAAGGATCAATCCTGATCCTGAACATCCTAAATGTTGCATTATAATAACTCATAGGTTGTTACACTAAAAATGCTAGATTCACTTAATTGGACTCAATCTATTCTAGATAGTTGAAGTATCTTATTTTCTGCTCCTTCATAATTCATGAAAGGTAGAAATAAATCCTGTAAGGTTTTCTTTCTAAATATGTAAACAATAAAACAAGTTAATTAATCTTAATATTTGTCTTTGTGATGAGATTCAATACTGTTTTCAACTCATATAGCCCCGATGGGAGATTCACTAGAAGATCATGCACTAGTTTAATGACTACCCTACAGTACTTGTTTAGACACATAACTCCCCAATGATGGCTTATTTAAGAACATATTTAGTGCCAATATCATAACTTCTTAATTCATAAATATTGTATTCATCTATAGTGTCAATTACTTTGCACGTATTCTGTGTGACATAATCATCAAAATATCTACACAATTTGTCATACAAATAGGTACAATGAATTGTTTCCTTGTTCCTAATATCATCCACTCCAAGATACATTCACCATTTGTATCTCCTTAACAAGACAATTTCCCCAAGGATTTTTATCATTGCATCAGAATTATTTGCCAAGTAGAATCGATCATGAGATCTTCTATTTGATGCTATAACCAAATCTGCAATCACTTCATGGATGTGGACTAGTGTATTTTATAGAAAAGTAATCAAATAATTGCTATAGAAATACCTGTAGTCATATCTATTAGCTTGCTTTTTATTTCTTGAGCTTAGAACATAACATAGCCAAACCCATGCGTAGCCGCACAAAGTTCATTATTTAAAAATAAACCAAATTCTTGACAAGTGGTACAAGAAAATCGGGGTTTACCTCCATTTTCTCTCACAATTATAAGCATGTACTAAAGTAGGATTCTTAATCATCTTAATACTCATAAATATGTGTAAGAGTGAAAATACTCTGAGTGAACCTTGTCTGAAAAGACAAATTCTCACTGTCTCAGCTAAAGCCATATCAAGTCTATTCTCTGAAAAAAGCTGTCACCCAAAACCACCTAATATGAGGACAAACCCCTGCATTCTATAAACCAACATATTTTGTATGATCACCCCCAAAAAACATCTTTTAAGTGTTCCTCCATGGCAAGAAAAAAAGATTCAAAATTATCTTCACCAGTATATCTAGGTAACTAAACACTTCCCATGTGCCTAACCATGCACGGAATGATCATTTTGATTGCTCTCCCTTTCATCTTGTGCCTAACCATTTCATACATGCCATGGGCCCAATTATCACAAGAAATACTAGTGGTGTTGTTAATTGACTGCGTGTCTTCCCACTGAAGAAATCCTTCTTTGGACGGTGTAACATTCTCAGGATCATGCACTGTGCATGCATAAATCCTGTTTAGTTATTCCTCACTCACTATATCAGTATAAGGTGTATCTTTCACATCATCCAGGGGTATGAGCATGCACTCATATTTGTTCTAAAAACTGATGTATCTCTTATTGAAGTGCAAATCATCATTGTTCGCATAACACCAGGGTCATCCAAACGTGATGCTCAAAAATTATCTTCTTTGGCCAATTCCAATACTTCAAAATTTATAGTAAACTTAGCTCCCTTAATGGTAATTGAAGCATTCTTCAGAACCCAATAGGCATGTCTCTAGTCTTATTCACTATATAAAACACATTGGAAGATGACTGCAATGGTGGTCTCCCGATTTGATATCATGAATCCAAAGTCAACACATTTACCTCAACGCATGTATCTATCAAGATATTACTTACTAGCCAACCATCAATCACTGCATCAAGTGTGATTTTATTTATCGTGTTCATGATTTTGTGGTGGTATGTTTGCATGTAGTATTTGATGCTCATGATCAACTCCAACACATGGTCAGACAACCATTCCCATAGCAAAGGGATGATATTATCCTAGTGCAACATCCTATACACCTCCTTTAGATCATCCACATCCTTCTGCGGGAGCTCAACATTCTTCGCGCGTTCTCTCTCATGCACTTTCTCTTTCAAACACTATATTTCACCCTGAAGATATCTGATGAATCCCATAGTCTCTTGATAGACCTCCTTATGATGAGAAACATCTGGATACTTGGCATGTATAAATTATTCTCTCATGATGAGTGGATTGGCCATAAGAGGCTCACATGCACATGGTGATTCAGTATGTGTAGTGACCAATATGGGTTGTAACTCAGGATCAAACATCTTCTTTGACATCTACTAATCAATCTTTACGTGCTGACCTTAATCATCCCAACAAATTTTTCCTTATTATTCTTGCACATATTCTCATAAAGGTCAGGGAAATCCTTAAGCTTATGCTTCTTTCCACAATAGGCATATACTATATTCTGGGGACAATCGCACTAGAAACGATCTGGGGGCCCAACACTATAAAATGTCCCACGAGGAAGGCATTGACATACCTTCTAATATACTTCTACCAGCATGACCTCTACTCCTATATCCTCCACAAAATCCACCTCCTCAATTGTTACATTCTTTATAAGGCTGAGATTATTACACTTGAGAGCTACTTGCCACCATGGTATACTGTAATATAGTCTCATATGCCTCATGAATTTTATCTATCAGCTGACAATCCTTTGTATCATGAGTGTGCGCATCACATATCTTATAGTACATGGATACATTCTTCATCATCACATGCTACACGAGAGGAAAATTCTTGACATCATAGTTCTTGTGGAAAATCTCACAAGATTATAACAATGTGCGTACTGTCCTGTTTGGGAAATAATCCTTGGTATGTCCTTCAACTTCACAGTCATGGCACCAGATACTACTACGTGTCTCATGTGTTGAATTGGAAGAGAAATTCTCCAATTGATTAGCCATCGCTGGTATCTGCACCTACAAAAATGGGCCCACTATAGTATCAACACTTATAACCGCCTCAGTGTGTAGAGCTACTTCCAAGGCATCACACAGATCTACATATGTTTTACAAGATAGATCTTTGGAACAAAGTCATCAATCCTGTAACAAACCACTATGTATGCTGAATTGGATGGATATTATAAGACAATTTGGATAATAGAGTTTTTAAATGTGCTTCATACTCTCTCACACTTTTAGAAAAACCTTGCTTGATATCCTTGAGTGTGCTGATGCTTTGTTGTTCAAAATCTGGAATGTAAAAATCATCCAAAAATGCAATTTGCAAAGCATTATAGTCCACCCCAGTCTGATGTGGGTCATAGTTTCTATACCAACTATGTGTGCACCCTTGAATTTTAGTAGAAATTGGCTTGCCTTCCTATTTGAAGTTGTAATTCCCTTAGTGTGCTATAATAATTCACAGTTGTGCATGTGATCTATTGCATCTTCTATACCTCTACACTCTGGAAAATGGAGTGAACTTTAAAAAAAAACTTGAGGTGTCTGCTCCGCTTGTTGAGGTGGTGTTTGTTGAGGCTGATTTGGTGGTGGTTGTTGTGGTGGTGGACCTTTCCCTGGATTAAGACCAGACCCAAATCCTCCACTAGTATTTCCTCCAGGTGGTTGCTGACTTGGCTCTCCTGGGCCTCCCGTGCCCCTACTATGGGATGCGGCCTAGTTGATGAACTTCCCTATGTCCTACTGGTAGTAATAAACTAGAAACATATAGTCTAAACATTTGTAGCACCTACTGAAGTACTTCCAAGTGTCTATGTGCTAATACTTTGCCCTTATGATGCTCCTGAAAATAATCCTTCAAGTTTACTTCCAAACACTGATGCCTGCTGTATTTCTATGGGAGCGTTCATAGTCTGATGCATTTCTTGATTCAATACAAAATGATATCTACCTATATCTGCCTACTTACCTTCATTAGAATTCCTTTCAACGACTACATCTAGATCTAGAACACCTTACACAAGGGCTAGGTAGCTAGGATGGGTGTATTCATTTTTATACTCACCAAAGAACAAGGGAATCCCATGCATGCCAACCTATCACCCAGCGGGTGTTGGGTGCTTAGCCGAGGCATGCACGGGTGTCAAGTCTTCTCCTTTATGTGAGTTTGGTGGGAAACATCATCTATGATCCGGACTCTAAAGAGAGTGAGTAGAAATGAAACATACAATGATCATAGAGCTCAGAATGACTTCTAAACTAGTGTAGTCATTCCAGACAGAAAGATACTTAACAAATTATAGGACTTGAATCAAAACAAAAAGGAAGATGTATAGGATTCATAATCATTCCATAAACATAAATGGAATAGAATAGTAAAGATATATGTATGCACTAGAACCATTAATGATCATATTCAATAACTTGGTAACCCCATTACATTTAGTAGATTTATTACAAATCATCATAGTATGGCAGACCGAAGTCATGCATCATAACAGGATTCATATCATTTAGAAAAAAGAAAATTCACAACCCCAAAGCCCTTAATACATTTCACTCCTATATTTCATCCACCCAACCCAACAGAGTCCTTTGTAGTATTTCTGCAGAGCTCTACCCTCTATTGCTGACTTGTTTGGTATCAACTCTTCTATGGGCGCTTGTATTTATAGGCATCATGAAGTGCCAACTTATCCTTCTACGGCCTCAAATCCGATGCTAAGTGTCTGAATGTAGTCCTCCATGGGCGCATGCTCCTCCAAGGTTGAGCTCTCCATTCCTTGTCATGATGGTCTTCTAGAAGTTTCCATTGCATGGTATATTCCTTCCCAGACCAACCTGTCACCAGGCTGGCACCTTATCCACTCAGGTCATGTTTTTCTCATGTCCTACCTGATATGATAAAAACAGCTAAGTCCCAAACCTTTCTTTATGGGCGCACATCACGGGTTCTACTAAAACCCCCCTAGGACCCTAGCATATGCACCCACTCTTCAACCTAGACCCTACGCGCCTATGCGCCTTCTTGGACTTAGTCAATATTTTAGGAGACCAACATCACCCCACACTTTACCTGTTCTCCACCCTCAGAAATGTCTCCAAATAATAAAGAATTACAATGGACCTAGTGTCTTGGGAAAAGAATAAGGGAATAAAGAATTAGGGAAGTGAAAGAAATGGGGGGAGTGTTGTCACTACTGCACCAGGGAAGGAAAATATTTCTGCAATTCGGCCTCCAACTTGTTCCAGGCATCAACTTCATCTTGTGCTCTCTGGTAGAGGTCACCGATTAGGGTGCTTACCTCCTCAAACACTGGCCCATCTCCTTGGTTGTCCATGGTGTCAACAAACTTTTCTAACTCTTTTCCCACATCCTCCAGCGCATCTATCCTTCTTGTAATTTGTGGGTATAACTTCTTTATTTGGTTTTTAATTGAACCTCGTAAGGTTTTAATAGATTCTGACTTCTTCTCAACCTCAGCTAGGATCCTCTTCCACTTTTCTCTGTTCCCCTTGTTCTTTTCTTATAACTCTTTAAGTTTTTCCTTATGAGTTGTGACTAGAGTACTCACCAGTTTATCTCTGTCTGCGTAATTGTCATATGCGGCCTCGACAACTTGGGTAGCAATCTTCACATCAGCAAGTACCTTACTGTACTTGGAAATGATTGCTATGAATTTTAATTTGTCCTCCTTTTCCAGGTGTGCTGCTAATTCTTCTGAGGATTCCAAGGCCAGTGGCTGCCTCTCCATGGTGAGGATGCATGTTAGGTCCCCAAGGCACTCCAAGGTAGATCTATACTTCTGCGCGAGTGGTGCTAGGTCTGGATGCTTCAAAATAATGGCATTTGTGATGGACTCTACCTTCTTATGTACCTTGTGCACCTTTGCCTTCTCATCCCTTAGTTTGCGCTTCAGTTGGGTGTTGATAAACTCTTCCAGCTTTAGTTCCTTGGTCTTCTCAGCCAGCTCTTCCTCTTTCTTTTCTAGTTTTGCCTCAAGAAATTTTACCCTGTCATTTCTTGCAAAGAGCCTAGCTTCGACCTCAATTGAGAAATTTTTGAGCGCATTACATATATGCTCATCTTAAAGCTATTGGGAATTTACTAAGGGGTTGTCTCCCTTTGACTCTGGAAATGTCATTATCGCCCCTTGGCTTACTTCAAATTTTGGCTCATCTATGTAGGACTCAAATGCCCATGAGAGCATCTTCCTTTTCCATGGGTATGCACCCTCCACATCAAAAGATTGCATGGCTAGGATTCATTCTATCGGAACCGTGCTCTAGAATCATGCGCGCAACACCTTTTTGGGTTCATCAATATAACCCATCATTGGCCCTTGGCTCTCCATGTGCCTTCCTCCAGTACGTGTGCCCTTAGAAATAGTTACAGTTAAACTTGGGCCTCCAGTGCTGCCGTGGTCATTTCCCACACTTTCCTCTTTTCCTTCATTCATTATCAACTCAGTTCTGCACTCCAACTCTTCCACCACCAAGGTCTCAATGATCCTCTCTACTTCTTCCTCTGTGGCCTTGTTTACTTCTTCCTTTGTGAGGCTTGGAGTCCTCTATTTTTTCATGCTAACCTCCTCACTTTCTTCCCTGTCCTAGGCACCCTCCTCCTCCTAGCTTCCCTTCCTTCACTCAAAGTGATACTCATTATTCTCTCCTTCATCACCCTCCTCTGAGTCATGCACACTGAACACAATTTGTTCCAGGCCGCCCTCAGGTTCATATTCCTCATCATCATCCTTCTCACCCTCGTAGGCTCCCAAACTACTTGTGTCTTCTGAATCTAACTCTTCCGTTATCTTCTGCTTCTTCCTAACTAGGGATTTTGGTGTAGATGACTCTGTCCTTTCTTCCTCTGATAACTCTTCCTTGTCTAACAACTTCTCTGGCTCTAGATTCTTCTCTTTGATTATAGATTTATTCTTACATGAATAAGTACTTGTCTTGGCACTTGAGCGCCGACTATTTGTGCATCTCGAGAACTCAGTAACTTTTTCTACATTTCTTCTTTTTCCTTCTATCTGGGTGCGGGTCTCTTCCTACCTGTTGGGTCTTCAGGTATAGATACCTTGCTTTCAAGATAAGCGCCCTTCTCAAACTTGGGCCTTATGCGAAGGTATACTCGTGCTATGGACCCTCCTGCAATAGGAAACGTCAGGGGTCTTACCATTTGAATCTCATGCGATACGTACTTTTCCACATACACGTGCTTGTTGGGGTAAACCAATCCTTTACACATTTCCCTGTGGTCCCAATCTATATTTCCAAGATCCAATCTTAAATTTTTGGATTCCTTGAATTCGTTAACTCCCACTTGGAAGTATTGAGATGTGAAGGTGAAAGGAAGCTTACACCATGGGCTCATGGTTTCATCAGTTAACTTGAACCTGCCGATACAAAAATGTTGGTACACCACAAATTTAGCTTCTCCCGCTATATGCGCTGGCAGTTGTTCTGGTATCCTTCATTCTGCCCTGAACACATTCCTCAGGTGTGTATACCACTTCTCAAGATGCACCTTGTGCATGGACGTCATGCTATCACAAGTGTATTTTTCAAATCTCTTTGCAGATGAAGGGTCTACTCTTGGATACTCCCAAACGAACTTGTCTACTGCATCAGGTACTCCGATCTTTGAAAACACAATGGTTAAAAGGACATTACCAAAGAGAATTTTGTCTCCCTCCTGTGCGCTACTGATAATTTCATCTAAAATTTATGTGGACAAATTGTACATGGTGCCTTCTGATATTATCATATAGACATTCAACCAGGACTTGTTAACCTACATCCATCTCTCTTACGCGTCAAGATTTTTTACCAAGCACATGGCCATTCTCATCACTAGGTCTTGGATATCCACGTTATCAAAGTACCTTGACCCCTTCTTGTACGCATATTTGGTGACTATTTCCTTAATTGCATCCTTGTCGCACATGTCATCCTCTATAATTTCTCCTTCACAGATGAGGCCTATGAATCTTGAAATCCGCTGAGGGGTTATGCGCATCTTGTACCTCGCGAGGTGAAAGTGGTGTTCATGTATGTGCAACATCAGCCACTGATAGAGGTGCTCAGGCTTTCTGAAGTAGGGCAACTCATAGAGTTGTAATAATCCCTCCTTCTCCATTTTCACTTTGAATTCATTACTGTAAATGAGCATACCCTCTGGTGTCCTTTTTTTCATCGGGTGCACTAAATCCAATGCCATTTCCTTCTCAGTCACGTTCGCACGGTGATTGTAGTCACTCACCATAATTTTCCTAAGATGGGACTCCCATTCATTCCCAAGAAAAACACCATATGGTTACTACATTTCTACATACCACTCTTCATTTGTACTTGCGATAGTTTCATGTTGTTTTCCCTTGCCCTTTCCCTTTCCCTTATTTGGTGTTCCAACTAGTCTCTTGGGTGTCATTGTATAGGTTATCACTTCAACTTCTCTTTCTCTGCTTCTCTACCCTTTCCAAGTTCAAACCTCAAACTTGCAAAGAAATTCCTTTTCAACCCATTCCCTAGATGTCAAACCCTAACTGGAATATCTTCTCACAAGAAGGTGCTTCTTCACAACTCTTCACACGCCCGTGTATCACTTCCCTTCTGGTTTGCAAATCCAAACTAGTCACTCACACTTAAATTTTTACAATTTTTCTTCGCACGGATCAACTCTAGAAACCCTAGTTCGCAAAAGATTTTCTCTCTTTGTATTTTCAAAGTAAATAATGAAGTGTCCACCCCTCTATTTATAGTTTTTCCCTCTTTTTAGCATTAAATGCCACTTCACCTACCAACATACTTGCACTTAATGCAGTGTTTTTCAATAAAACCTGACTTTAGCGCCCTAACTCACATGCCTAATCTTGTGCGGACAATCCTCCAACCTTATGGCGCGTAACCAATCCATCTTGACAGGAGACTCTTGCGCGCGTCACCAGTGCCGAAGGAACTTCTTCCATCCTCATGATTTTTGCTCTCGCCTACCTTGTGTTGTTTTTGTGCTTCTTCCTCCCTTATACGTGGATCCAAAATGTAGCCTTATCTTGACACCAATAATCCTTTTTATCCTTTCCTTCCATGCACTTTATTTTCATAGGGCCATTCAACTAGGCTTCCTAACGCAATCCTTCCTGTCACTTTACTAGCACTTTCCTTCACATTAATCCAACCCACACTAAAATGATGCGCGGTCCTCTGCACATTCACAACCTTAAAAAATTAACAAGGTTACCGGCACCCAAGGCATAAAAAAAACAACAACGTGAAAGGGAAACACAAAAGAAAATGCATTTAAGCGAAACCCTAAACTATCTGGCAACACTACCTTATTTACAAACACCAAGAAGACTTATTTATAGTAGGGCTTTAGCCTACTCCCATTGAAGTGTCTAGGAAATCTCGTCCCATCCAGTGCTTGTAACTAGCCCATGCCTGAATCAAGGATGTATGAGATGATATAAGGACTCAACCAATGGACCTTAAACTTCCCAGGATGACGCAACAACTTTGAATCATACATCAATACCATCTACCCAACCTCAAAATTATTTTTCTTAATGTGGTGATCATGCCATGCTTTTTGTTTCAATTTTTCAGTTGTCTAGCTCCACCTGGCTAATGATCGTCTCTCATCCAACTTCATTAACTCATCAATTCTTTCCTTCAGTGCTTGTTCATCATCCAATCCTCCTGCATGCGCTATATGCAATGAAGGTAACATAAATTCAACTGGTAGGATAGCCTCTCCGCCAAACACAACTAAAAGGGTGTGGCATTATTCAACCTCTTGTAGGTTGTCCTATATGCCTAAAGAATGGCTAAAACTTTGTCATCCCAATCTTGCCTACCAACATCACAGATCTTAGTCAGCGTGTGACTAAGTATTTTGTTAAACGCCTCAACAGTTCCATTTTCTTAAGGATGATAAGGCGTAGTTTTGTGATGGGCCACCATGAATTATGATAACAGAATCTTGACCATTTTATTGAGAAAGTGCGTACCTTAATCACTTGTCAAACTCAACGGGCATCCATACCTACTGATTATGTTTTCCCATAAAAATCTAGCAGTTATAGCTGTGGTACAATCTTTAGTAGGCACTGCCTCTACCCACCTTGTCAAATAATTAGTACAAGTGATGATATACCTTGAACCATTCCTTCGTGTTGCTGGTGAGATTGGTCCTACAAAGTTGATCACCCACTTCTCAAATGGTTCCGAGCTGGCTATTGGCCGCAAGGGCATCTCATCCCTTTTCCTAGGTTTTCCAAGGTGCTGGCAATGGTCACAAGCCTTGCAAAGATCGATGCAATCTTGATAAATGGTCTCCCACCAAATCCCTGCAAGTAGAATCTTCCACGTGGTTGTATTTCCTGCACAGTGTCCTCTAACAATCCCACCATGTGCCTCTTCCATTATAGTACTGTGCTTATGCTCTAACATGCATCGGTGCAGAACCTCATGACGACCCATCTTGTACAAATGTCCATTAATTAGCATGTAGGGCATGGCGCATATGGCCAAATTCTTCTTCTCTAAGGCCTTCATTCCTTCCGGTGCCATGACTTCCTTGAGAAATACTGCAATGTCCTCCAAATCTGAGGGCACGTGCTACAATCTAAACAATTGTGCATCTGGCATAGTATCTTCAATGCTCTATGTGTCCTCCTTGAATCAATTCTAGACAAATTATCAAGTGTGCAATTACCCTTTCCAGGTTTCACAACCACCGTGAACTCGAACTCTTGAAACAATAGCACCCACCGACATATGTGACCTTGTAGAATAGGCTTGTTTACTAAGTATTTCAATGCCATATGGTCGGTGTAAAATATAAAGGGAGTCACCAAAAGATATTGTCTGAACTTGTGAAGCACATAGATCATTGACAATGCCTCGCACTCAGTTGTAGTATAATTATTCTCTACTGGTGTCAACTTCTTGCTTACAAAACACAAAGGATGATCAACAATCCCTTCACTAGGTTGGGTAAGTACTACTCCAATTGCTATCCTTGAGGCATCCACATGAACATGGAAAGGCTTATCCCAGGAGGGAAACCGTAGAATAGGCATGGTGACAAGCCTATCCTTCAAAGTGGTTGAATGCCTTCTATGCTACACCTCTCCCTAATGAAAGGTAATTTTATATCTAAGCAACTCTTCTAACGATGTGGTGATCTTGGCATATCCCTTGATGAAATTCCTATAATACCTAGTATGCCCAAGAAATCTGTGCATGACACTTTGGCTAGTAGGTTCCCCCAATCCCACAATGACTGCAACCTTGGCAGGGTCTACTAGTAAGCTCTCTTTACATATGATGTGTCCCAACAGTGTTCCAAAGGGGATAACAAAGACACATTTCTTAATGTTGATGGATATCCTCAACTACCGATACCTTTCAAACATCAACCTTAAGTTGTCATAATGGTCCTTCACTAACCCATATACTATCTAATCATCCAGGTAGACTTGGAGAAATTTATAGATGAAGTCCTAGAAAGCTTGTACCATAATGCATGAGAACATGGCAAGTGCATTCTTCAACCCAAAAGGCATGACTATATAGGAAAAAATTCCCCACTCAGTGGAAAAATTCATCTTCCTTTGGTCTTCCTTTATGATCCTTACCTAGTGATAGCTCGAGAATCCATCTGTGAAAGAGTAGAAATCACGTTCTGCCACTCCTAATATTTCTATTAAATGGGGTTGGAAAAGGATAAATGAAACAAACTGCATTTAGGTCCCTGTAATCAACACAAATCCTTATCCTTCTGTCCTTCTTGATGTTAGTTACCATTAGACTTAACCACTCTGACTCTTCAACAAATTCAATGATGCCTGATGCTATCATATTAGCTATTTCTTCCTTGAACTTCATGAACAAGTTAGGATTCATTCAGTATGGTCTCTTCTGGACCAAGCGTGCACCCTCCTTCAAATTAATTCTCATTTCCCCCAAGGAATGGTGAACACATTTGGGTTCATGATACCCATGCGGGAATAAATCCTCAAACTCACGTAAAAGATCAATGATCTTGGAGACTTCCTTCTCTGACCAATAGTCTCCAATGATTACCTCCTTGGGTTTTGATTTTGAGATGATGTCAACCTTTCTCATCTTTAAGGGTTCATGGTAGGTGCACACCCATTCATCAACATTATCTATGACTTTGTGTGTTTTCTACAGAGTGGTTAACACCCAAACTTTCCGCCTCTTCTTCATCAACAACATACACCATCTTCCCCTTTTCTTTCTCTATACACACATGCTCAAACTATATTTATTCTTTTTCTTCTTCCTCAAAGTGTGCCTCTAAGCTAGGTTCACCTAGAAATTCTTGTATTCTATCTTCACCCATAACACTATCCATTGTTATAAGGCACTTAAAAACCCGCAATGCCTTATGTGCTGATGGATTTGTACTCCGGTGCTCAAATTTTTGAATAATATCAGCTGCCAATTCTTACCAATTACCAGTTTGATGGCACGTCTCTGAGTGGATGTACCATGTGTGTGCACAACCTTGCAGGGTGGTGTATAACTTGTGGACCCATAATGAAGGTATAAATGATTCTGCGCTTCCCATCTAGGTTGTCTCACATGATTGGATATGGAAGGAAGCAATCTCTTTACCATGGTAGTATTTTATAGCCATGGGCATGTTGCTTGTACAAAACCTTACAAAGAAGGCAATTCTTACCTCACACCATTCCAAAAGGTTGTCCCGATGTGTTTTCCACTAGCACACAACAGTTCAAAGTAGGTTATATTTGAGCATTTCTCTTCTTTCCTTTTCATTTCTCTAATGGGCCTCCATTTCTCACAAGAAATATTCCAGATTAGCCCCTCCCAAGTAACTTGGTAGTTTTCTTCCTCCCAGGTGCTGGACTGTGCACACCTTTTTTCACCTTTGTCACCGATCCTCTCAAATGTCATCTGATCAACTCATAGGTCCCATGCGCCCAATTATCACACGTTATATTGGTGGTGTCAATTAAGGAATGAGCATACTCAATCTAGATAACTCCATATGTGGAATGAATTATCTCTAGATCCCTGATTGAGTGCACAAATATTCTATCCAGGACCTCTTATCCTAGGGGTTCAGTATAGGGTGTTGATTTACCATCAGCCTGGGGTATGATGACTCGTTCATCCTCATTTTCAAATCTTATGTATCCCTTGTTGAACCAAAGATCCACATTGTTCTTATAGCACCATGGGTGCCCAAGTAATGTTGGGAAATTGTCTACCTTAGAGAGCACCAAGACTTCGAAGTCCCTAATAAACGTATACCCTTGAATGATGATAGCTGCATCCTTTAAGACACCAATGGGAATTTCCTTCATTTTGTTCACCATATACAACACATTAAAATATGGTTGTAATGTAGGTATTCCCATTTGATGCCATGCATCCAAGGTGAGAACAATGACCCCTGTGCATGTGTCAATAAGGATATTACTAAGGAGCCATCCATCCACGACTACATTTAATGTGATCTCCTTATCATAGTCAAGGTTGTAAGGGGGACTATTTTTCATGCAAGACCTTCCTCTCACGTTCTTCTTTGGCATGTGGTACCTTCTCTCTCAACCATGCTCCTAGTAAGGGAATAATATTCTCTTTCCTTAGCATTTTACATACTTTCTTGACCTCATCCAAGTCATCCTTTGGTGCCTCAACCTTCCTTCTTTACTCGTTCCTCTTGGACTACTCCTTTAGACACTGGATTTCTCCTTGTAAACTTTGAATGTCATCCATGGTTTCTTGATATACTTCCTTTTGATGCACAGGGTTGGGGTACTTCCCATGTAACACTTCTTCCCTTGAAACTAGGTTCTTCTTCCTTGGCATTTACTTTGCACGTGTGGCCTCTTCTCTTATTGTTACGATAACAGGTTCCAAGCCTGCATCACATGTCACTCATGGCATCCATTGTGTGTCAACATTCTTAATGCTTACCATGTTAGTGCTCTTATCTTTCCGGTGCTACTAAATCATGTTCTGAAACAACGCAGGGCATTCATACTTGTGCTTCTTCCCGTACCATGAGCACTGCAATAAGTTTGGAAACTCACGCTTGTAGTGGTATGTAGATCAACAATTAAAATAGGTTCTATGTGGGAGCTCACTTCTTCCTCCACGGTTATCATGACAATGTAATCCTCCCCAAAATCCCTTTTCATGTGTGCCTCCATCTGCATGCTCCTCACAATGGTGATCATCACCCTTAGAACCACTTGTAAGGCTAGTTTGGCACACACCAAGATCAATAGCATCATGAATCTGGTCAATCAGCCTATAGTCTTTGGTGTCATGTGATGTTGATGCATAGATCTTACAATAACAAGATACATTTTTACAGATTGCATGATGTAGTAGAGGGCACCTAATTACATTAGGGTCCCTATGATAAATTTCACAATCCACTGCTATAGCACATACCAACTTCTTAAGGAAGCTATCCTTGACATGCCTCTCTACTTCACAATCTATACACCCTATACCACTACAAGTCTCATGGGATGAGTTCACAAAAAAATTCTCTAGCTCCTTAGCCATAGAAGAGATTTGAGCTTCCATAAATGAGCTAATGTCAATGTTAACGTTCCCAACAGCTTCAGCACATAGAGAAAATTCCAATGCCTTGCACAGGTCTGTGAAAGTCTTATGAGATAATTCCCTTCTAAACAGTGTTATCAACCCTCCAAAATACCATTGAGCATGTTGTGAAGGGTGAATGTCATAGGAAAAATTTGACAGGAAGGTTTTGAACCATGGATCATACTCTCACACACTCTCTTCCATTCCCTGTTAGATCTCCTTGAGAGCATTTATGCTCTTATGCTCAAACTCAGGGATGTGGAATTATGCTAGGAAGACATCTTTTAATGTAGTGTAATCTACCACCATCTGATGGGGGTCATATATCCTATACCAACTATGCGCGTGCCATTTTAATGTCATTGCAAACTAACTGGACTTCCGCTCTAGGGTTATGATCCCCTTTACGCACCATAGCAGCTCACACTTATGAACATGCTCTGCAACATCTTCAATACCTCTGTAATCTTGTAGATGTAAAGACATCTCAAAGAAGACTTGAGGAGGTGGCTAGGTCCCTTGTCCTCCTAATCTAGTTCCTTGACTTCTTCTGGTGTTTCCTCCTCCTCCGAATCCACTAGATCCACCAGGTCTTGTTCCCCCAGTCCCACCAGTTCTACCTCCAGATCCTCTTGAAGCGATCGTGCTTAGGGTCTTCAACATCCCGATGAACTACACACCAATCTTCTGTGATATTGTTCCACTACCAGATGTGTGTCCCTCACCACTCCCTAACGTGTTACCCAAGCCTTGTGTATTTGCTCCATGTCCTAAAATTCCTCCAAATACTAGAATAGTATGCACAACCATAGAAGTAGGAAATGAAAAATTGTATCTCCTTAGCGTGGATCAGTCACTTCCACCAATACCAACTGCATTAACGATACTCCTTCCCTGATCTGGAAAACCAAGCACCAAGGTCTGGTCACTATGTGGGTTCTGATGTGTGCCGCCAAGATGGGGTAGCACAGAAAACTCAGGTTCCACATCCTCTGCATGAACCTAAACTCCTTCCCTCAACGTTTTCCTCCATAAATCCATCACACTTGTAACTGCATGTTGTCTAGCAATCTCCCTTTCACACACTTCACTATACTTGAGTCATCTCTCCTCCCTTTTTTCTCAGTCGCAATGTCTGCCATCTTCCTCCACCCTAACTTCCTCACCCAACACTTAGAACGGTTTATTTGACCATTGGAATTTCCTCTAAACTCATGGTAACTATCAAGATCTTCATTTCCAGGGGAATAACACGTACAAATGATCCTCTAAGATCCTTCATAAATTAAAACTCAAAAACTTCTGAACAAGAATACGTGGAAATAACATATTTCATGGTGTAGCTAGCCAACACTCCTTTCCACCAATGATCTACAACACAATTCCATGTCAGATCTACATCTTATAGCTTCTAGTACTATTCTTGGGTCAACGCATGTGATCTATAATACCAGCTTGATCTAGACACATATGCCAAGAGCCATTCATATAACTCTACTGGGAAGAAACAGAAAAAAATTTCATATAACTCATGGTAAAGGTTCTCTTCTACCCATCTATATACATAAAACTCAGGTCCAGTGCTGAATCTTTGAGCAAATTCATCCTCCATGATCTTAAACCATGTTTCAACACCTTCGAAGGTTAAATGCTCTATCATCACTCATTATATAGATCATGATGTATTCCATTTCCCACTAAAACTTTGAAAATATATCCTAGCAAAGAAATCAAGATGTAGTCATTTTTGCACCCACCAAAGAATAAGGGAATCCCATGTGCACTATCCTATTGCCCAGTGGGCATTGGGTGCTCACCTGAGGCACGCGTGGGTGCTGAGTTTCTCCTTTATGTGAGTTTAGTGGGAAAAATCATCTATGGTAGGAAATTAAGGAGAGTGAGTGGAAACAAGACATGTAATCATCATAGATCTCAGAATGGCTTCTAGACCAATGTAATCTTTCCAAACAAAGAGATACTTAATAGATTATAATACTGAACCAAAATAGAAAGGAAAATGCACAAGTATTCATAATCATTCCATAAACATACATGAAACAAAACTATGAGGATATATGTACGGACTAGAATCATTAATGATCATATGCAAATAAGTTCATAACCTCATTACATCCCTTACATCCATTTGATCCATTACAAAACATCATAGTATGGCAGACCAAAGTCATACATCATAACTAGATTTACATCCCTTAGTTCTCAAAAATAAAATTTACAAGGACAAGCCCCTTGATGCATCCTTATCCTATATTTTATCTACAAGACCCAATACAAATCCTCGCATCATTTCTACAGGGATCCATCCTCTATTTATCTCCCTTTTCTTCTATGGGTGCTTGTATTTATAGGCCTCTTGAACTACCAACTTAGCTTTCTGTGGCTTCAGATCTGGTGCCAAGTGTCCCAATGTGGTCCTCCATGGGAGCATGCTCCTCCAGGTTTGAGATCTTGAGTCCTTGCCATGATGGTCTTCTAGAAGCTTCCAATGCAGGGTATATTCCTTCCTAGGCCAACCTATCACCAGGCTGACACATTATCCATTCAGCATGTGTAGGTGGGTCACACTTTTCTTGTGTCCTTCCCAATACACCAAATAAGGATAAGTCTTGAAACATTGTTCTTCCAACACATATCATGGGTCCTTCTGAAACCCCCTTAGAACCCTGTCTAGTGTGCCTTCTCCTGTCGTGCCCACCCCTCAACTTAGGCCTTGTGCACTCATGTTAATTTTTGTACTTAGTTGATATTTTAGGGGCCTAACACAAGTGTAATTCCCTATGACTATGGGAAATTTTATTGGGGACGTTATATGCTTCTGGGAAATGAACTGATGTACTAATAGCAACTGTATGACCAATTCCATTAATTGCCACTTATCTCTTGCACATTTTAGTAGCAAAGATGGTTTCCCATCAAAACCACTAACCCTGATATATGAGTAATTTTTGAACTGGATGAAATAACATCCATACTAAGTAATGATTCTCTTGGCATCAAAGGAAAACCTTTCAATCTCTCAATCTAGGTGGTATAAGCAAATTATATGTGCAAATAAGTGATGGGTAATATTTATGTAGTGCTTGTCATAACTTGTCAAATTCAATTGATAGAAAACATCATAGACCTTGAAAATTTCAAGCTCCCCATCGATTAGAAATTTAGGAAAATTTCTATGGAAAGAAATATTATAAACAAGGTAAGAGGTCGCAATATTATAAAAAAGGTAAGAGGTCATGAAAAATCCATCCATTCAAGGCTTTTCTCCTTTCACTATCTAGGAAACTCCCATCATTTCCTCATGAATATGGGTACTTATTATCTTAGCCCAGGGGAGAGGTTGTTTGTTAGCAAGTATCACCTGGATGAATTGGAACTTCCATTCTTGAAAAAAGGCATTAGATTCAATACTCATTACTTGGTTTAACAATGTAATCACATCCCCAACTTCCTCAATAAACTCATCCCTGTTTAACTTTGTCATTATGGGGGTAGAAGTTCAAGGATTATTCAGCCAATGGTCATTCATAAATTTTGTCCACCTTTTTGAATGAGAGTTCCAATACTCTTGTGTTGAATCCTTGGTATTAGCCCCCTCTTCCCTTATGAGAGGAAACCCAACATTATATCAAATTATTGCTCTTGGAAAGACAAAAATGACTCTCCTCTTCCATCCCGGACTTCTCTGGTCTCAAGATTGTAATTTTGGGCACATACCAAAACAAGTTCTGGGCATGGCGTAGTGGGAGGGAAAGTAGTTGTGAGGTCAATGAAACTATTAGCTATTTGGGTCATGACATTACTTCCTTCAAAGGAATGTAACCTCTGTTTAAAATCTTCTAAGTCAACAAATCTAATATCAGAGTCTATAATTATGTCTAGATGGGAACTGAGACTGGAGCTTATTTTTGAGGGAAACACAAGAATCTTCATGATTTTGGTTTATTTCTATCAAACCTCTTTCAACAAAAATTCAGACTTCTTAAACCAACTTTCAAAAGGTCACAGTAGATATGGGGAGTGATGAACTCACCTTTTCAACAACTCTTCTGTTGTTGCTTGGAACTTGACTAGAAAATTATGTTACCAAAATTTGAGCCTTGGGTTAGATTCTTGCTTTGAATATCCTTTAGTAATGTCTCTTCATAATATTAAATTTTGGGAATATCTTTAGATAGCTTTAAAAAAAGTTACCTTATTAACAACTCTTAGATTTATGGATTAATGTTGAAGATTACATTCGTTGGGAATTTTTGTAATTCTCATCTTTTTAATATTTTCAAGTGTTGCAATATTTTTGTGTCCTATCATTTGCATATCTACCTTACACAATTCCTTCACATTAATGGGCCTTACTCCCGTATGGCTAGTGCATTAATGAACCGCATCCTTTGTTGTTAATTGACTTCAGGAGAATTTTACAAAGTGACCCACACATTGTCTTTGTAGAATGCATTTCTTTCTCTGTTCCCGGTCCATGGAATTAAATATTTAGGTCTTGGGTTTTTTTCCCACTGCAAATCCCTAAAAATCATGATACTTTTTTCCCCTTTTTCCTGGATTCCCAAACTTCTTCTTCAAATATTTCTTTCGTTTTACTTGTTGACTTTGACTAATGAGATGACATACATCTTCCTTTGGGTTTTGGAATTACAAATTCATCTTTCACTGTATCATGTGTAAACTGGCTAGGTAAATAAAGGTCCGTCTCCCCACTCCAATAATACCTTTATATGTGTTTTATTTCACGGAACAGGGATTTATTCACACTTTACATTATACTTACATGAATGCTCCTTAAAATATTTAATCAAACTTCCAGAACTATCTTGTGCCTTACATATTTACATTACCTTTATAGACCTCCATATTAAGTCTGATATAGTGAAGCAAACCAATAATATGCCACTTTATTTTGGGTGTTGAGAAACAGAATGTAGTTTTCACAAGGATTAACAAAATACAACACATTATGGGATTTTTATAGCGATTAATGTAATTATTTAACACATTTTATATGGAAATTACCTTTATAAGTAGGATGCGAGAATTTTTTTAGGCATAATTCAAATTGAAAAGGGGTGAGTTTAAAAAAACCACCAATATAACTTATGGATGAAGTCATGAAATGCCTATATAACTATTCACAATGATACTTTTGGTGCATTCTTCAATCCAAAAGGCATGATGGTGTATGAAAAACTTTCCCATTCAGTGGCGAAGGTGGTCTTCTCGTAATCTTACTGTGTAATGTGCACATGTTGATATCCTAAAAAACCATCCGTAAAGGAGTATATCTCATTCCCTCCAATCCTTTGAGGATATCTTTTGTGAATGGTGTAGGAAAAGGATATATGACACACGAATAATTAAGGATGTGGTAGTACGCGCAAATATGGATCCGACCATCTTCATTGATGTTGATCACCATAGGGCTCACCAACATAGATCTCGTGCCCTCCAAATCCCTCAAGGATCTCTTCTGTGAATGGTGTAGGAAAAGGATATATGACACAAGAATAATTAAGGATGTGGTAGTACACATAAATATGGATCCGACCATATTCATTAATGTTGATCACCATAGGGGTCACCAACGTAGATTCCTCAATTGGTTCAATGACGCTAGACTTAATAATTGTATCAATCTCTTCCTTAACCTTATCATACAAGTTCGGGTTCATCTTATAAAGCCTCTACCCAACCGAATGCTCATCTTCTCTCATCTTAATATTCATCTCTCCTAATGAGGGATGCACACCCTTCAATTCATTGTAATCTCGTGGAAATAATTCCAAGAAATCGCATAGAAAATTAGTGATATTTTCTACCTCTTGTTATGAAAAGTAGTCTCCAATGATAGCCTCCTTAGGCACATCCTGAGTTCCAATATTGACCTTCTTTATTTTCATTGGAACATGGTATGCATGTGCTTACTTATCTATTGAGTCTAATACTTCATGCGTACCATCTACATGGATAATATCCATGTTCTCCATTTCTTCATCATCAATGAGTTACAACAGTTTCCCTTTTCCTTCTCTCTCTAGGTGCACCCTAACTGGATCTCGTCTATGTCCACTATATCCTCACGTACCTCAGTCTCAGGATCTCCCAAGAGATGGACCAGGATATCTTCTTCCTTTAAACTATCCCCCAATGTGATGTGCTTCATTATCTACAAGGCCTCATGCACTGGTGGCTTATTAGAAAAATTATCAAAAGTATGATCCATACCTTCACTCATCTTGCACTAGCTTACAGTCTCTTGTTTTAACTCAAAATGTACATACCATGCACATGCACATATGCAAAGAGTAGAATACAACTAATCCACCCAAATATATGGTGGTAAAGCCTCTTATCCTTGCTTGTATTTTCTCTCACAGTTATGGATGTGTACCAAAGCTGGAGTCTTTCCATCATACTCATGGAAAATATGGGGTATTACTCTAAGTAAATCTTGTCAGAAATGCTACTCTTACATCACATCAACCCAAAATATTATATTTGTGTGTCATTATCAAATGTTTTGTTATTCCACACAATGTATAGACCATTTTATTTCATCTATCTCCATTATTTTAGTGATAATCCATGACATGCAAAAATTATTCTAGTTTCTCCTCTCCAGTATACCTAGGTAGCCAAATTTTACCTAAGAACGTAATCATGCATGACCTAATCATCCACATGAATCTTTATTTAAATTCATGTCTAACCATTTCATATGTTCCATTGAAACAATTATCACAAGAAACACTAGTAGTGTCGTTGACAAATTGCACATCTTCCCCATAAAGTATGTCTTCCTTGAATGATTCCACATTATCAGGGTCAGACATTGTGTGTGCATATATCCTATTCAGATCTTCTTCTCTCACAAGCTCAATGTACAATGCAACCTTCACATTATACATAGGAATGCCTATGTTCTCTTCCTTGTTCTCAAAACTTATGTACCTTTTGTTAAAGTGCAGGTTTGCATTGTTTGCATAGCACCAAGGTTTCCCAAGTAATTCTTGAAATTTTTCTGCCTCAGTAAGCTCTAATAATTCAAAATATCAGGTAAACTTGGATGCTTGAATAATTATTGATGCATATTTTAGTACCTCAATAGGCATGGACCTTGTTTTATTTTCCATATAAAAACCATTAGAATACTATTGCAAATGTGGCCTTCCCGTTTGGTTCTGTACATCCAAAGTTAGAAAATTCACCTTTGTTCCCATGTCAATTATAATATTACTCACCAACCATCCATCAATCACTACATCCATTGTGATTTCATTTTCATACTCATGGTTATGCGGTGGAAAATTTTCATGGATAATGTGATGCTCGTGTTATACTCCTGCATGTAGTACCTTCTTGTGCATTTACTCTCCTAGTAAAGGAATGATGTTCTCCTTCTGAAATATCTTACATACCTCCTTCATATCATCTACATATATCTTTGGGAGCTTAATTTTCTTCACACATTCTCTCCAACATGCCTGCTCATTTAGGTACTAAATCTCTCCTTGTAACTCAATGATGACTCCCATAGTTTCTTGATATAATTCCTTGTGATGGGTCACATCTGGATATTTTACATACATAATTTCTTCCCTCTTGATGAGAGGTTTTACTTGAAGGGGCTCTAACACATGTGCTTCTTTTGCACAAGTAGTCACTAACAAAGGCTAAAGCTCTAAATCAACTATATTCAATGTTTCCACTACTCACTCTTCATGCATTGTACCTTAATCATCACTGCACCCTTATCCCTATTTTTTTAACACATATACTCATTAAAGGTCATGGAATTATTCAACCTTGATTGTCTTTCCATAGTATGTGCATACCTTATTCTTTCAACATTCAATGTGGTAATGATATGTGGATCTGCAAGTATAACAAGTACCATGTGTGAATCTTACTCTACCACCATGACCTCTTCTATTATATCCACCTCAGAACCCACCATATCCATTATTGCACCCATCATTAGGTCGGGCTTCCTAAACTTAGGAGATACATACCCACATAGTCTATTGCAATCCAGCTTCACATGGCTCATAAATTTGTTCTATCAAATAGAAACTAACAATGTCATGGGTATATACATCATAAATATTATAGTACAAAAATACATTTTTCTTAGTTACACATTGCATGAGAGGGAAAGTACGAACATCATGTTTCTTGTGGAAAATCTCACAAGATTGTAATAGTGCACATACATGTATTGAAATTACTTCTATAAATGTGATTATCACCATCAATTGTAACATCCAATTTTTGTCACTTCATCTCTAGAATTATTTATTTATTTATTAACTTTATGTAGCTGATTTAAATATCCATATATTTAAATCTACATAAACCTTAATGCCATCCATTTCTGATAACTGTCATGAACCATGTGCAGTTGTATGAGAGAATACTGAACCTACTCATTCTCCCTTAATTCTCTGTATGAGCCCTTACACGAACTGTGTCCTTTGGTTCTCCTTTGTCAAGGGATGATATATAAGTGAAGGATCTTAAGTGTCTTCCTAGGTTCCACCTATGAAATCCATAGGAATCTGGCAACTTAGATTAAAGGGAAATAACAACAGTGTAATCAATAGCTTACACCACTTTGCGCAAAGTTTTAGAGTCATGTATACCATTCTCCATTCCATGACAGCACACTCATCATATGGAAATTTGTCATTTCTCCTTAGTCACTTATTTAGTTATATGGATTCATAAATGTTCATGTTGTACACAAATACAAGCCTTGAATGAGGTACACACTATTTTAACCTACACAAAGATGTACCTCTATGTCATCCTGTGATGCCTATGGGAATAAAATTTTTCTTGTAACAATTCTCCTTGTTACTCGCCCACATATCTACCCATAGCCATCATAGGTTGATATAAGGATGCATACCTAGGAGGTCCAACCTGTCTTGTAACTCTATCAAGGTTTGTACTTAGGACAACACCATACTACAATCTAGTCTCTTTATGAGACAACTCATTATAGATGCTAAACGACAGTATCCTAATGGTGACAATCGACACCATAGAGATACAACTTTGTAGTATATGTAGTGAGTTCACTCTCCTAGAATCCTATATTAGTGCATGGTTTTTAATGTTTTTAAGGTAATTATTATAGAATAGCCTAGGACTTACAACACCCTCACCACGAATGGGTCATACCTTAGGTTAGGATTGAGTTGATCCTTGGATCCCCAATCTCTATAAATTTTTAATTACCTTTCAATATCTCATAACTATTTTAACCATTGATGGAAACAATACTATCAATGTCAATGACTAATATTACAGTCTCAAACTGTCTCATCTTTAACATTAAGGCTAATGCTTCTTATTTCATAATTCTAGGGGTATGTACTTATATGAAGCTAAGTAATTAGGTATGATTCATTCTTTGAATTAAGTGCCATAGGATATCAATGTCAACTGTCCTTTCATTTAAGTACATACCTTTACCTAATTATAACTCAGTAATTAGTATTCATTTATTTTACTATCTCTAACAAGTAATATATATCTGGGGTGTCCATCATGATAGGTTTAATGAACAACCAACCCTTTTACCTTTCCCTATTATAGCCTTTTAAAAGACCACTCTCTAATTCTTTTTAGAGATAATTATATTATTGACTAGGGGTGAGATTCAAATGCTTGTTCTTTTTAACTTAGTACACATGTTCCTTTCTTACTTCCATTGTATCCAACATGCTTATGTGCTCATAATGATGCATCATGTGACAACCCCTAAATAAAAATATTTCATCTCCTTGATCAAATATTTCATAATACAATTTACCACAATTAAGAAATTCCCAAATAGTGTAACTGTACTTAGTATGTTTTTATATTAGACTACCATAGCCCTTCCTCTTATTGCTTTTGTGTGTCATCCTTGTATAGGAATTAATGTTGATTTCACTTAGAAAATAATATTACATTCTCATAACTTTGTTATGAGTTAGTATAACCTAAGTTTATAAAATAATCATAGCACAAAAGTTCCTGATTATCATAACCTTACCATGGTTCCATGATAATCTAGTTGCTTACTTAGTAGCTGCCATTAAGATTAGACAGTCATATTTCTAGATATCTTTGACTGGTTAAGTACACCCTATACAAAACCTTTGGAGAACATAATACAACTTTACAAGTAGGTTGATTAATTGCATTTTATAATGAGGTAGTTATCCATTAGCAACCTTAACTATTTCCAAGTATGCTTAACATATGGTTCATTAGATCATGATATTCTTAGGAAACAATCCACTCATAGTTCCTTATATGTTCCCTAGCATTCACACATATGTTGTGTGCTAGTAATTACTATGTATTTAAGACTAACGCTTAATACAATAGTGACAAAGATACTAATAACCTATCTTGATAAATTTTTGGTTCTTAACTCATCATTTTCCAATCAATCACTTATAAGACAATATATTGCAATAGAAAATATTTCTTAATTTCATTCAAGATATAAGTACAATTCATGTCTATAAGCATGATCAAAGTCTTTCATTTTAATGAATAATACATAGACATTAAATAACAATGCCTTTCCTGATTCTAAGGAGAAGTACTTTATATAAGAACATTCCAGTCATTCATATCTTTAACTTTCCTCGATCAGAATAATATACAAAACTACATACTTGACTCTTTCTCCATGGCATTTATCTATAAAATTGTTAGCATGAGTCACTTCACAAGAACTGAGCATGATAAACCCCAACTCATCATAATAAAATACTCTATTTAATTATTTCATAAAAAGAACTCATATTATTTTTATGAATCAATATTGCAGAACTTAAGAAGATAACAGTTCTTTCTATAATATGTCAAGAGAAAGCACTTTCATGAGCCAAGAAAGAAATCATTTTCAAACCTTCATTTCAATACAACTATTTCAGTCACTCAGAAAAACCACCTAAATTATAAGGTACCTGATAATCATAAGTGATCAAAAGACTACTCATAAGAGTATCAAGATTCCACTCATGCAATCCCATACTTGCATGCCTGGAATCATTTTTACTTGTTGATTAAGTAACCATAAATATAACAATAATCACATACAAGCAATCTCTCAAATATTCTTAATGGATCCAACAAGGATTTCATACACCCATAAGGTCTATTAAGGTCCATGTAATAATACTAAGACATCAAGCATATTTAATTAAAATTACGATATTAGATTAACTTTAAGGATGAGAGAGAGAGCATTAATGGTGTCCTGCCATTTAACAACAGGTAAAATTTGAGTAATAGGTTACATAGTCAATACATACCTCAACTTAAGCATTTATTGAACATAATAAAACTAGGAAAAGGAATATAATTCCATTTTTTGGTATTGTTATCAACTAATCGGTACCAAATGACACTTAGAGCATTTCAAAACCCCTAAGGGAGTAGTTACCTGATGTAGTCTAGATAACATGATTGTTACTTAACCCAATCAACTCAACTGGACATTCCTTATCCTATGAACTTATTCATGACAAAAAGTAGGTTAGTACAACTTGTCATTCCATGGTGGGTCAAGACTCCATTATAATATATTATAATGACCTTGTATCCCATTCTACTAAATAAGGTTAGATCATACCAATTTTAATCGATCCTTCTAAGTTTAGGTAAAGGACTTAATTCCATACCTTAGTATTGTTATCAAAATATTATTATCTGATAAACACAATAAGCTATTCATGTTATTTTAAAACGAGAGGGAGTCATGATAAACATCACTGCAATCAACCAATTATCCCAATTGGGCATTCATTAAAGCATGAATTTTCTCAAAAAAAAATTTAAAGGAAAGGTTTCATTACTCCGTACTGAGTCAAAGACTCAATTAGAACTATGAAAAGATCTACCAACCCATTTCACTGAACAAGGTTGGAGCATACCAAATTATTCATGACACATCCCAAAGAAAACAATAAAGGACATTTTAAAGGTCAAGAGAACTCCATAATCCCTAAGGGAGAATAAAACATAGCCAGATAAGATTTAAGGAGTCAAGTTTTTCCGGTGAACTGAAATAACACTCAATCATATACATGAGCTTACACCCATTAAGGATATAGCACTTCATAAGATCTTAGTTAGATAGTTAACCTGACATATCCTTAAGAGGAGTATGTTACTTAAAATATTATGACCTTAAATGGGTTTCAACTGAAACTCAACACATCCTGTTTTTCAATTATATACCAAAGTAAGGTCATCTAGTCAATCAAGCTTTGCTCTGCATCAATTACAACGAAGGGGAAATAACACCCAATTTTAACACTCTTGTATCATTCCAGATAGTTTTCCTAAACCTACTATCATTTGATTAAATGGTAGTTCAATACCATTGACAAATAATCATCATACCTTCAATACAAATTTTTTAAATCCAAGAAGAAGGTTAACAATAAAAACCCATCTAAACATGGCCTTGATATATATATATATATACACATATGTGCGTGTGTGTGTATGTATATATACACACACACACACACACACACACACACACACACACACACACACACACACCCACACATATATATATACACACACACACACACATACATACATATATATATATATATATATATATATATATATATATATATATATATATATATATACCGTTATCAAGGATCTATGACTAAAACAAAGGCATTAAAGTGTAATACAAGTTGGGATTTCTCTTCAAAGAAACCAACTCTAAAACATAATATTTTGCAACCTGAGAAGAACCCAAAAAGAGCTGAATAATTCTAGATTTAATGATGGAGTAACCATGATACAAACAGACTGATGAGAAACTAAGGAACTAGGTTTGCAAAAAAAAATGCAACAATTTGATGCTAGTAACAAAAACTCAACAATAAGTCGAGCCAAGCTACGTGGCTTTAAATTTAAACATAAACGTCATTCCAAGATGCATGTTTGAGGGTTGAACAGGTTGACTTGGTATTTACTGCAGCTTCTCTCACTTCCTATGACTCAAAATTAAATGATAATAATAGTTGTTTTTCCACAGCATGCTTCCTTATTAACTTAACGAGATTGACGACAAGCACACTCATTGCCTTCATCAGGAAAACACAAGATTTCTTTAAAATTAGATCAAACCCAGTTACATAAATCGATGTATACCTGAAATGGAAAGTCATCTACAACCATAACCACACAATACAAACTTCCAATTTTCCTCATTGGCTTGTTAAATTTTTAGATATAAAACACAGCTGTAAAAAGATTTCAATATAACACTAGTGTATTAAGCTAGCAATTGACAACCATTACAGTCACAACACTCCTTCCAATCCAGAAAAATGTTATAACTTAACCAAAATATACCATATACAAGAATACACCCAACAAACCATTTTCTAAGAGCATATATCACAAATCAAAGGTAAAGCACATTCTACAGAAGAAAAGGATTAAATCGATTTCACATCACCAAAGATTAAGAACACAAATTTCAATCCAGGTAAAATTCTATTTGTGAAATGACTAAATAGAGCAAGAAATCATGACGGGTTAGGGCATATCATGCCTGTTACACCTTCCTTTCTTTCCTTGTAAAGCTTTCATGATTCTTCAGAAGATCTCAAACTTGGAATCGAATTCCTTCATCCAACAGATTACAATGCTTCCTCACTATTTATTGAGTCTGGTAAACTCAATTTCTGACCGGTTTAACTTTTGTTTACATCATGCAACTAAAAAAATCATGCAACTACAAGAAAACACATAGTTCCATTTTTGTAATGCAGAGCTTCTGTGAAAAACTTGGAGTGAAGTGAATCTACACCTTAGACTAATTTTCCTTTTCCCAAACCATCCATGCTTTACCTGAGAAAGTTGTGAGTTTATTGCATATTAAATGCCATTAATGCAGTGGTTGAAGGAGTTTGCCACCAAATTTATCTAACCAGCCATTTTGGTTTCCAATTTTTTTAGCAAAATTCCCTCCTCACGCCATGCAAGTGAATTTAAATTTAGTTAACCGAAATTATTTTCCCCAAACTTTGCTGGCAGGATCAATAAATAAAACAATAAAGAATTCAGTAAAATATATTTTTGGTGGGGTGTCCAACTCACCACTTAATTTAATTTCGAAACTTTAGATTGTATATAGTTTTTAAAAGACCAATTAAAAACTTATACAAATAGAAATTTCAGATGCCCATCTTTTTTGTGTATAAGGACTCAATCAAATAATTATATTTATACATCCTTTCCAAATAGCCAGAGTTACATCAACTCTAAATTCACAAGTAATAAGTTCTCATGTTAGGTTAAGAACTATCCACTAGGATTAGATTGTCCCCCTCTTTGATATATATATATATATATATATATATATATATATATGTATATGTATATATACATATTCACATGTATATATATATATATAGGTATAAATATACAATGCTAACGTTGATCAAGTGACCAACGACTATACCCCTTTTATTCCTGGAAATATGATCATGATGGCATTAGTCATCAAATGGGAAGATTATTAGATGGTTGGTTTAAGACTTACTATAAACCAATAGGAAGTCTTGATCACATTCCAAATTAAGTCGCTAAGCAAACTATTAAAATTGTCAAAGCCTCAACATAACTTAGTTATAAAAACTATAATGTTAAAAATTTAATAGAGATAAGCAACAACATCGCAAATCAATTTCAAGGCTTAAATTTACACCAAGGATTCTATGACATACAACATTACAAATGACGTAATTTCACCTTAGTAAAAACAGTTCATCACTAAGATAGATCCCGTATTAGCAGGGTTCTTATCTAAGGAGATTATCCTTAGCTTATTCACGATACTGTGATTACATGTTTATATCAAGTTTTCATTTAATTTTTGATACGCAAGGGTGCCAACAACATACGATAAAACCATTTTTCCTATCATTACTTTGGCATCAGTAAAGAAAGCACGGGCGTTACATCAATAGAATGCCAAAGAACACAAGATTGTAGATAAATGATCTCAATATGCAAGTAGAATAGTTTATCCATTTCAAGGGGGAAACCTCTAAACCATACAATAAGACTCAAATCCTCAATATGATGATTAACTACTCCTCAATACCACCTATATATACCAATCCTATGTTATGACCAACACTAAGGTGGACCTACTAAACATATGAAAGCATAAATGAATAACATATGACAAGATGATAGATTATGTAACCCACAAGTTGACACTACATATCTAATATAAATTATAATACTACGAGCCTAACATGCACCTCCTCTTCAAATAAATTTTTTCCCCAATGTTGGGAAGACCTGTATGTTTCTACATAAATGCTTCATCCTCCATTGATGCATACACAATATTCATATTCTTCCACTTAATCACGTACTCGGTAATGACTCTAGTCCTTAATATTTTGGTGTGTGTCTGAAGAATACCTTCAGATTCTAAAATGATCCTTCCTTCCTCATCCAATCCAGGAAGCACTGACTACATGGAAATGTGATTCCCAATAACTTTCCTCAAGAAAGAAACATGGAACACTGGATGTATTTTACTTTCTGGAGGGAGATCCAACTTATATGCCACACAACCAGTTTTTTGTAGCACTCGGTAAGGACCATAGTATTTAGGAACAAGTTTATTATCCTTATTTTATTTTTTAATGATAATATGTTATATTGATGTAACCGTACAAAAACAAAGTCACCCTATTCAAAGTTTTTCTCACTATGATGTTGATTAGACTGTTTCTTCATGTGGTTTTTTGCCCTTTTTAAATTCTCTTTAAGACTAGAGAGTACCTCGTGTTGGTGCTGAATGTGATCTTCGATTTCTCTCACCTTTGGTTTTATATTCAAGCTAGATATGAGTGATGGAGGATGGTACCAGTAAATTTCTAGAAATGGAGACATTTTGGAGGAGGTAAGAATTGAAGTATTATACCACCATTTTGCAAGTGGAAACTATTACACCCAACGTTCTTGTTTATTTGAAGTAAAACATCGAAGATATCCCTTTAAAAATTTATTTACCACCTTATTTTTCCCATCTAATTGAGGATGATAAGATGAACCTTTGGCCAGTTGGATACCCAAACAAGAGAACAAATCAGTCCAAAATTTTCTTGTAAATATCGAATCATGATCACTTACTATAATTTTGGGCATGCCATAGAGATTTTAAATTCTATCCATAAATGTGATGGAAAATCTACTAGCTGTGAAAGGATGAGCCATGGCCAAAAAATGAGCATACTTGGTAAGTCTATCCACCATAACCATGATGACCCTTTTCCCTTCTGTTTAGGAAATCCTATGATCAAATTCATCGATTCCTCTTCCCATCTCTCATAAGGAATAGACAAAGGTTGGAGAAGACCTGGTGTCTTAATGGTCTCGCCCTTATTACATTGAAAAACTAGAAATTCTTCCACAAATTTTTGAACATATCCTTCAACCTCTCCTAACATAAATCATGTTTAAATCTCTAATAAGTTTTCAAGAATGCAGAATGACCACCTAATGGAGAATAACAGATCTCTGAAATAACATTGTGTTTTAGTCTAGAGTTCTTACACAATTATAGCCTATCTTTATACCACAATGTATACTTCTTGTATAGATTTTTTTATATGGTTGGGTCTATCTGGAGATTCTAAATGAGAGTATGGGTTGTTTCATATTTTTACCATTATTCCCTTTCTTGATCTACCAAATTTGGATTTAGTATAGAGATGGCACATAACCATGATTCTGTGGAGTCATCCCTCCTATATGGAGCATAAACAATGACATTTTCCTTCACTTTCTTATAAATAATCTCAAATTCAAACCAAAAAATATTTGTGACCCATTTTTGTTTATCTTCTAAATATAGTCATTTCTCCAAGAATTATTTAAAAATATCATGATAATTTTTACCTTGAAGTTTCTACCCATAAATTATGGTCTCCATTATTTGACTGCATGTAATATTGCCAACATTTCCTTCTTATAGGCGGGATTCAACAAATTCTTTCCTTTTAGTTGTCATATCTCAAACGCTATGGGATGTCCTTCTTACATGTGTACTACTTCGATCAAATTTCCTAAAGCATCACATTAAACTATGAAAGTCTTGGAGATATCTAGAATTTTCGATGATGGAGTGGTGCACATTACCACCTTAAATTTTTCAAATGTCTTAGAATCTTCCTCATTCCAATGAAAGGAGTATTTTTTCAATAATTTGGTAAGTGGTGTTGTTATACTATCATAGTTTTTAACAAATCTGTGATAGTACTTGTGAGACCTAAGAAATATTGTAAATGCTTAAGGGTTCTAGAGAGTTCCCATTCCACCATGGCCTGGATCTTGTGATGGTCCACCTTAACACCTTCATGAGAGAAAATATGGCCCAATTATTCCACTTCAGGTACCAAAAAATAACACTTCGAAGTACTGGCATATAGGTGATGTTTCTCTAGGACCTCTAATAATATATTGACATGATGTAAATGTTTCTCCTAGGATTTACTATAGATGAGGATATCACCAAAAGAAACTAATACAACGTTCCTTAGGAAGGGTCTAAATAATGAATTCAAAAAACTCTAAAATGTGAATGGTGCATTAATAAGACATAAAGGCATCACTACCAATTCATAATGCCCTTGATGAGTTCTGAAGTTTTTCTTATGGATATATTCTTTCTTTACTCTAATTCGGTGATACCTAGAACACAGATCTAGTTTTGAAAAATAAATTGCACCATGAAACTCATCTAATAAATAATCAATGACAAGAATAGGGAATTTATCTTTGATAGTGTAATTATTGAGTTCTCTGTATTCTAGACACATGCTCCATCTTCCATTCTTGTGGCACACCATCACCACTAGATCAAAATAAGCATTCTAACTATGGAAAATAATATCCATTTCAAACATCTCATCCACAATCTTCTCAATCTCATTCTTTTGCACATATGGGTATCCTTAAGGATTGATGTTGGGGGTTTGGCTTCTTGGGATTAAATGAATGACATGATCATGATATATTTTAGGAGGTAATCCTTTAGGATCCTTGAAGATAACTGCATGTTGATCAATAAACTTCTGTAGATCAGGATGCAATACCATCATTGGTGGTTTAACTTCCATGGAGAACAATTGTGCTACAAAAACTTTAGATCCCTTCTTAATATTCTTTTTCATTTGGTGAGAATTGACTACCTGAGGATTTTTTTCCTGTATTCCTCAAAGTTCAAATTGTTTACCCTTAGAATGAAAGTGCATGAACAATTCTTGGAAATTTAGCTCTATGGTGCCCAAATTTATGAGCCACTAAACACCTAAGATAATATCATCTCCACCCATGGGAATAAAAAACATCATAGATTCCAATGTGTAGTCACCCATCATAACTCTGATTTTATGGAATTTACATGAACATTGGATTGTGCCACCATCTGCAATCATTACTAGAAATTTAGGTGTTGGGTAGATGAAACAATTTAGCCTTGTTGAAAACTAATGATTGATGAAATTATGTTTGTTCCACAAATAAATCAATATTGTCACCTTCTACTTCTTATGATAACCCATGATCTGAAGGGTTTTTGGAGTAATAATACCTGATAGAACATGGCATGAGATAGTGGGCTGGGGATCTTTAAATTATGCCACTAATTTTCCTACTCCCTGATGTTTCTTCACATTCTTCCTCATTACCGATCCCTTCAATGTAGAACATTTTTTTCTCAACTCATTTATGATTTGTTCCATATTTTCTATCATAATTAAAACATAACCCTTTTTCTATTTTATTCCATTATTTGAGGTGTCATCCGGTATGACTTAAGGTATGATGGAGGAAAGGTGCTATGATATCTTACATTAGTGAAGGATTTCCTTTTACTAGAAAGAAAATTTTCCTCTACTCTCTGCACCATGATAATAGGATCAGAAACCTTGAGTGGATTAAACATGCACATCTCATCCTCAATATTGTCCTTAAGACCCCTAAGAATTTTTTTCAACTCAAAGTAATGCAATAAAAAAAATAAAGGTAACATGCATAGGAGGAATACCTTTGATTATGTAGACGGTGTGCACACATAGAATGTTGACCAAGATGATTGTAGAGAGCTTCCTTTTGGCTAGGAGGAACTACCTATAAGAAACACAACAAGACAAAAAAATAGGATTAAAAATATAGGTTGGTGGATATCCTAGTGTTTGGCCCTAAAATATTGGCTAAGTATGAAAGGGCACTCGTGTGTAGGACCGGTGTGAAGAAGGGTGCTTAGGGGAAAGAAGCACATACATGGGAGGTAGAACATTGGTTTATAAGGACTTAACCATATTTGGAATTCAAGTCATACATGAGGGAAAATGTGAGGATCTAATTAGGTGTGATGAGTGGATAAGGTGCCAGCCTGGAACCTTGGAAGTCAAGAAAAGGATATTCCACGCAGGGAATATGCCTAGAAGACATCATTACAAAGATTTGAGTGTTTACAAGGGGATAAGAATTTACCATTGGAGGACCACATTCAACACTTGGCACATGATCTATTTAGAGAGAGAATTCATGACAGTGCAGGTGTTGATCCTATAAAAAGATATGCTTGGGCTAGAGATAAGGAGGGAAGATATGGAGAGACAAATGAGATATACAAAGACAGAATGCATAGAGAATAAGAAGCAGAGTATGAAAGTGCTGCAAGTAATGCTAGGGTTTAAAGACACTTAGTGCTAAAGGTTATAAGGGATGTCATAAGCCTCTATATGGCACTAGAATTTATAACAAGGGTTAATGTGGGAAAATTATAGTAGGGTCTTATATCAGAGATGTTGATAGGATTTGAGTCTCTATCATTTTAATATGCATGGTCTGAGATGACCCATTTGACTGTAATGTGGCTACCCAGAACTATTTTAAATCTATATATATATATATATATATATATATATGGGTTCGTTCTGTATATTTTGATTAAGGGTGTAAACCCTCATGATATATGAATATATCATGGCTTAGATCAAGTCTATTATGCTTCTCATAATGTTATTTAGATTTTTGTGATGTATTAATGTTAGATTTATTAGTTGCATCTTCTACCTCTGTCAAGTACAAGTGAATGTACTAGTATTTCTACAAATCACCCTCCATTAATGAAATAACCTTCTCACAAAGCTCACATACAAGGAGGGGCTCGGTGCTCACACATTCCTTGGGGTGAGCACCCAAAGCCCACTGTGTGATAGGTCGATGTGCACTTGGGGTTAGTAAAGGTATTACAGGGTAAGTAAATGACTACATCTTGGTTTCATTTTTGGGACCTCTTTTCAAAGCTGTTGTGAGAATTGTACGTGATGACAGAGCACTTAACCTTGGACAAGTGTCAAAATCATGGCTTAAAAGCATAAAGAATGAGTTTGTCTGATATATTTAGTACTATACCTCAGTTTGATGCACGTAAATGGGTTAGAAGAACATCTATATCATGAGTTATATGATACCTTATTTTTTTGTCTTCCCAGTGGAGTTGTATGAATGGATTTCAGTCGTATGCATCTAGATCAAGCTGGTACTATAGACCTCGTATATGGACTCAAGATGAGTATTAGAGAATTACATGATGTTGATCTGACTTGGACACATGTGTTATTGATCATTAGTGGAGTAGAGTATTGATGAGTTTCACCTTGGAGTAAGCATTATTTCTATGTATTCTTACCCATAGATTGTTGATTTTGAGTTCTTGAGGGAACTAAGAGGATTGTTCTTACGTGTGCTATCCCATTAGTTACAAAGATCCTGATCATTACACTGATTTTAGAAGTATTACCTATAGTCAGCTAAGCTTCTTAGGAGCACCAGGAGAGGAAGCTAGGGTGGAGGAAGATGGTGAACCCTATGGCTAAAAAGGAGAGGGAAGAGAGATGACTAAATTATAATGAATCTTGTGAGAGGGATTTAGATAGACAACGTGAAGTTGTAGGAGCAATGTATTTATGGAGGTAGACGTTGTGGGAAGGAATTGAGGTTCACATGGAGGACGTGGAGCCTGAGCAGTCTATGTTACCCCATCTTGGCAAGTGTAGGAGATAGACCCCTTCAGCTTCTAATGAGAGCTCATCACTTGGAGAAAGGAGAGCCGTCAAGGCACATATGAATCCACCTAGTGACCAAAACCTTGTGCTTAGTTTTCCAAATCTAGAGATAAGTATTGCTAACCCAATTGGTATTGGTGGAAGTAACCAATCAACACCTAGGAGGTATAACTTTTCATTTGGCACATATATGACTACGTAATCATTTCTTGTGTTTGAAGATATATTGTCTGGAATGAAATTTGGGAAAATTTTGGGTACAAAAAGTTTAGGTATCATATCTGGAAGCATTCAAAAACACACATCTAGTAGTGGTGCAATATCATAGAATATTGGTGCGTATTTTAGCATGATAGTGGAGACACAAGGCTCGACCGTTTCAGGACCTTTACCAGCTACGAGAGGTGGATCTGGTAGATCAGGTGGAATAGGAACTAGAAGACCTTGTGGACCTAGTGGATCTGGAGGATCTACTGGCTCAGGAGGAATAAACACTGGTGGATCTGGTGGTAGAGGAAACATCGGAGGAAATAAAGGTTCTGGATAAGGCGGGAAAGGGCCTCAACCACCTTAGCAAGTAATTTTTAAAATTTATTTTTACCTACCAGCTTACAAAGGTATTGAGGATGGTGCAGAACATGTACAATAATGTGAGCTGCTATGGCGGGTGAAGGGGATCAATACCCCGGAACATAAGGTAAGTCAGTTTGTAACAACCTTGTAAGTACATGTGCATAGTTTGTACTAGAATTATGACCCCCACTAGATAGTAGTAAATTACACCATGATAAGTAATACCTTATTAGTTAAATTTCATATTCATGAGTTTAAACAGAAGAGCATTAGAACACTGAAGGATATTAAACAAGGTATGGTAGAGAGTGTGTGGGAGTATGATTCACATTTTAAGACTATCTTATCAAAATTATCTTATGATATTCATCTTTCTCAGCATGCTCAGCAGTTCATTGGAAGACTAATAATGCCTTTTAGGAGAGTGTTGTCACATAAGACTTTCATAAAACCACGTGAGGCCTTGGAGGCTACCCTGCGTGCTGAATCCGTAAGAAGCATGGATATCGGTGTTAGTGATTTTCTTGAAGCTCATATTGTTGCAATGAAAAAGAAACTAGAGAATCTATCTATGAACTCGGCCCATAAGACTCACAATAGCCTATGGTGCATGGATTATGAGGTAGAGGGGAACATGAAGGATAGTTTTCCTCAGAGATCGGTATGCACCATGACAGTAGACTATGAGATTTTCCATGGAGATCATGATGCAAGTAGGTGTCCACTACTGCAACATGCGATCTGTAATAATGTGTCTTATTATTGCAATATTTGCACCTCTACTGCTCATGACATCAAGTATTGTAGATTGATTGACTAGATACATGATGCTATTGATATTGGTGTGTGTCAAAATAGTATTGAAAACAATTCAAATGGATATGGTCATCACTATGAAGGACGTGCAGATGGAGGAGCTCATGGAAGAGGCTTTTGGGGAGTATTTAGAGGCCATGGAAATCATAGAGGTAGAAGAAGTGAGTTCTCACATTGAACTTGTTATAATTTTGGGTCTATAGAGCACTATAAGCGTGAATTCCTTGACATACTACAGTGCTCTTGGTGTGGAAAGAATCACAAGTATAAGGAATTCCTATAGATATTTAAACATATGAGATAGTAACACAGAAAAGAAAAAGGCACCGAGATGGTAAGCGTTAAGAAAGAAGACTCGCAATGGATGCCAAGGGTGGCACTTGAGTTAGAATTAGTTCATGTACTGGTGATTATGTGAGTAGAGGATGTGCATGCCAGAGAGATACCAAAGAAAAGACCGGTGATTAAAAGAGAAGAGGTGGTGTATGGGAGGTATCCAGACCCTATGCATCAGATGGAAGTCTATCAAGAGACCATGGATGTAATCAAGAGTCTTTAAGGGGAAATTCAATGTTTGAAGGAGCAATCTAGGAAAATGGGGTAGAAGAAAAAAACTGAGTTTTCTCACTCAGATATAGATGATGTTAGAGATGTATGTAAGATGTTGTGCCAATATAATATCATTCCTCTATTAGGAGAATGGTTTAGGAATTAGATACCAAGTTCTGGAGAAGAATGTGAGAGGCAGGTTTTACATACTAACCTTCCTTCCCACAGCCTCAACTATTCTGATGGATGGCTCCTAAGAAATATTCTTATTGACACAGGCGTGGAAGTCAATGTTCTCACCTTGGACACTTGGAATAATATGGGAAGGCTCCCATTACAGTCATCTTCAAATGTGTTGTAAATGGCCAATAGACAAAGGCAATGCCCATTAGCGTTTTAAATGATTCTGCTATCACTATCCAAGGGGAAAAATTCACTAGAGACTTTGAAGTCTTAGCACTTGTTGAGGAAGACAACTTTCTAGTGTTACTTGGGTGCCCTTGGCTATAAGAACAATGTTGGCTCATGTTTCAATAAGGGGTATATAAGTTTTGAGAGAAAATAGGAATGGGTTATCATTCCTTTCATAGATGGGACGTCAACGCCCTATATAGAGCCTTTAGGAGAAGAAGACCTAGAAAAAAATTATGTGTGCACTATCCGGGACCCTGAAGTTATGCAACAAACAAAGGAGGCATTTATTAAGAGGGAAGATGCTCAATTTATAATTTATACAGCTAGTGTAGCATGTGACAATTGAGCATATGGTACATATGAGTTGGTCAGAAGGAAGTTAAGAGGCTCTTTGAAAAGAGTAGAAAAGGCGTACTCACTCAAGCACCTAGGAGGAAAGAATTTTCCAAGTTATTCTGGAGGATCCAACCCTAATGTTTTCCTATGAGAAATGGAAACCTAATGGAGAAATGAGATTGAAAGAGAAGGATGCTCAACTATACCTTACTCGGGACCGCAGCACATTGGTGGGCAACCCACCGTGATGGCCTTCTATAGTGGCTCGAGGTGAAAATAAAATTCTCTATTAGGTTTACCTAGAGTAATGCACCTTCTATCATACAAGATTACCATGGGAAGGAACTTGCCTTGTTTCACGTCTAAGCATGTGAGAAGGCTTGGATGGAAGGCTTAGAAGCCTTGCCACCTTCTTTATGGGTGCATAAGTTGTACTCCACTTTACAAGGTTGTGTGTGTGTATGGTACATTCACTTGGAGATGTGCCATCAGACAGGAAACTGGAAGGAGTTGATGGATGATCTCCTTCAAGCTTCTGAATATTAGAGCACTAGGCCAATGGTGGATGAGGCATTTCAGGTTATTAAGTTCCTAACGATGGGAGATAGTTCTATGGTGGAGGATAGAATACTGGAATTATTGGGTGAACTTGGCTTAGAGTTATGTTTTGATGAGGAAGAATTAGAGGAGATACAACTCGAGCGTGCATGCATGGAGAAGGAAAAAGTAAAATTGGTCTAAGAGATTGATGGTGAAGAAGTGGAAAATTTGGAAGTTAACCATACTTCAAGTACACGTGAAGTTATGGATAGTCTTAATGAGCAAACGCGCACCTACCATGAACCTCTCAAAACAAGAAGGTTAACATTGGCTAAGAAATGGAACCTAAGGAGGCTACTATTGGGGAGTATTGGTCAGAGAATGAGGTTTCAAAGGTCATTGATCTGTTGTGCAAGTTTTAGGACTTATTTCCACACATGTACCATGAGCTTAAAGGATTTCACCACTCCTTGGGGGAAAGGAAAATCAAGTTAAATGAAGGAGCACACCCAATTCGAAAGAGACCTTATCGAATGAATTTGAATCTTAGCATCAAAGTCAAGGAGGAGATTGACAATATGATCACATCAGACATCATTGAGGCCATTGAGGAATCAAAATGGATAATTTTGATGGTCATTAGCATTAAGAAGGATGGGAGGATAAGGATCTTTTTTTATTACATGGATTTGAATGTGGTATTTGTTATTGACCCTTTTCCAACCCCTTTCACTGAGGATATCTTGGAAGGAGTAGCCAGGTGTGAGATTGATTCTTTCACAGACGGATTCTCAGGATATCACTAGGTTACAATTGCAAAGGAAGACCAAGAAAAGATAACTTTCACTACTAAATGGGGAATATTTTCCTATACAATCATGCCTTTTGGACTGAAGAACGCTCCTGCTATGTTTTCATGCATTGTGGTGTAGGCATTTCAAGACTTCAGCCATAAGTTTCTTCAAGTCTACCTTGATGATTGGATGGTATATGGATTAGTAATGGATCATTGTGACAATCTAAGGATGATGTTTAAAAGATTTCAACAATTGTGCATATCCCTCAACATGAAGAAATTTCTCTTTGCTACTCCATTTGGAACCCTTTTGGGGCATATCATTTGTAAGGAAGGATTGTTGGTAGATCCTACAAAATTTGTCATTATTGTGGGATTGGGGGAGCCTACCAGCCAGAGTGTAGTTGGTGAATTCCTAAGTCACATGCTAACCAAAATTTGTGATTGGGATGATAAAGTTTATGTTGTGTTATGGTCATACCAGACTACTTATAAAATACCGACTAAGGCCACACCTTTTCAATTGGTGTTTGGCATGGAAGTGGTGTTACCTATTGAATTCATATTACCATCAATGCGTATAGCATGCGCAGGAGGGTTAGTTGATGAAAAAGTGCTTGAGGAGAGGATTGATAAGTTAATGTAATTAGATGAGAGGTGGGTTGTTGTTCACTGGAGTTAGAAAATAAAAAAATCTAGGTAGAAGGCATGGTATGATAAACACATCAAGAACAAATTTTTTGAGGTTGGGCAGATAGTTATACTATATGATTCCAAGTTTTTGTGCCATCCTAGAAAATTCAAATTCCATTGGATGGGCCCATACATTGTATCATATATATTTGATCAAGGCACTTTCCAGTTACAAGAACTAGATGGAACATGGTTACCAGGTCATTTCAATGGAAGTAGGCTGAAGCCCTACTATAAATAAACCTACTTTGTGTTTGTAAATACGGTAGTATTTCCATTTTTCCTAGGATTTCCCTTAACTAACACATTTCCTCTCTTTTGTTTCCCTTCTCGTTTCTTATTCCCTTTCTTTTTGTTGTTGTGTGCATGTTGTACGCCAGTAGCCACTTACAATTTCAAAAGTTTTTTATGCATAGAGGACCGTGCATCTATTTTTGTGTGGGGTGGAATGACATGACAAGCACTGAAATCTGGTAGTGGAAGCTATGTTTCAATGGCTCAGATCAAAGGATAAAAAGAGCATAGTTTGGAATAGCACACGTAGAAAAGGTGAACATGAGGAGGTTGGTGTCAGGAAGGCTTTAAAAAAACCATGTACAAGGGTGAGAAGTGTAGGAACGACATGAGGTAGGTGATGTCAAAAATCAAGGAAAGGAAAGAAGAAGTTCTTTTTTCACTGCAAGCACATGCATAAGTATCTTCAATTAGTAAGGGTTTTTACATGCTAGAAGGTTGTAGAAATTTTTGTGTAGGATGGGGTGTGGGGGTAAAAGTGCTAAAGGTTGGATTTAGAAGAAAAATCCACCTTTATTGCAAAGGTACGTTGGTAGGTGGCATGGAATTTATTATAGAAAAAATAAAAATCTATAAGTAGAAGGTCAGATTACATTATTGTGTACTTTGCATTTGTGATATCAAAGATCTCTTACAAACTAGGGCATCATTGAAGAAAAGTTGTGCAAAAAAGGGTTATGAAGATTTGAGTGCATAGCTAGTTTTATTAGTGAACCAGAGTGGAAAAAGAGTACATGGGCGTGAGGGAGAAGGTTATAGAAGTTTTTGAATGCCACAAGTGAATGCATTGTCTTGTGGAAAGAAGGGTTTTCCAGGTTAGGGTTCCACAACTAGGGTACATGATTGAAGGAATTTTCGCAAAGGAGTAGAGCCGCAGGGTTGAGTAAAGCTAGGATCAAGAGAAAGAAATAACTTTTAGTGACTCGACAGAGAAATTACACCAAGAAAAGTAGCAAACATTTCACCAAAGAAAGGTAAGGGCAAGGGGAAATAAGTCATTTCCACTATTTTCAACAAAGAATGGTACATGGAGATGTAATATCCAGAAGATATTTTTCTTGGAAAATAATGGGTGTCTCATGTTAGAAATATGGTCGTAAGTGACTACAACCATCAAATGAGAACCATAAAGAAAGAGATGACATTGGCATTGGTTCACCATATAACCAAGAGAACACTAGATGGAATTCCTATCTACGATGATGACATAAAGGTGAAGATGGAGAAGGCCAGGTTATTACATCTCTATGAGTTTCCCTATTTTGGAAAACCTGAGAGACTGTACCAATGGTTAATGTCACGCGTACATGAAGACCAATTCTACTTCGTAGGACGAAGGATGCAGATAACTCCCCAACTAATTTCTAAATTTACTGGTCTTGTCTATGAAGGGGAATCTATTGATGATGAATTGGAAAACAAGGAGGCCATCAAGAATACTATTGAATCCTGTGACTACAAGGAGGGCTCACAATACTTTGACATCTCTGCAATTTCTGACCCTTTAATGAGGATGGCCATGCACTTGGTCACAAAATTAAATGGGCAAGAGAGATGGACACAGATAATTAAGGCTTGGTTGAATGTTTGTCATAAGATCTCAGAGGGGACCATCTATAACCTCTCAGATTTCATAACAAAAGAAATCATTAATACCGCATGCAATAGAGAAAATATCATGTTTGGTAATGTCCTCCTTACCATCATCTTTTCAGATATTGGAGTGCCTAATGGGCTAGATAAATTTGTTTAGGAGTACCCAGATGAGAACCCTTCCCCTGCCAAAATATTTGAGAAGTACACTTGTGACACCATGACGGCTGCCCACAAGGTGCACCTAGAAAAATTGTATAAGAAGATGCATGACACATTCAGCACTGAGTGGAGAATACCTTAACAGTTACTTGTTTTACTGTAACGTGAGGCTGAATTCACCATCTACCAACAATTTTGTACTAATAGGTTTACTCTGGCAGATGGCACCAAGGGTCCCTTGTGAAAATTTCCATTCTCATTCACGACACAATACTTACAGGTCAGATTCAATAGATTCAAAGAGGAAAAGAATATAATTTTTAAACTCAACACAGTAGACCAGGATTACCGCAAGCTACGCAGGACATTGATATATCCAAATAAGCACACCTATGTAGAGAAGTATGTCTCACATGACATACATATGTTGAAGTCAGTAACATTTCCTATTGTTGGGAGGACCATAACAAGGGTATACTTGCACATTAGGCCAAAGTATGAGAAGGGCACTTACATTGATAATTATATCTCTATCCTAGAAGATCCCACCATAAGAGGGAATGGGCGTGCTGAGGAAAATTGAGAGAGAGGATGCCCCTAGGAAAAATACATCAAATACACAGACAATGCAATCTATAGGCATGTAGGAGTCAAGCAAAAAACCAAGCACCTATGCACAAAGGAAGAAGTCCCCTGCATGAGAGAGAGAGAGAGAGAGAGAGAGAGAGGCCCCATGTGAAATAAGATTCATCGGAAAGAAAGGAGTCACGTAGGGAAGAAGAAAAAGAAGAGTCTCCTATATTGGAATCACCAGTTAAGAAGAACTAAATAGTAACATAAAAGGAAGACTCGGAAGAAATAGAGAGTGTAGAGGAAAACAAGGGTGAAAAGGACAATGGAGAGCATGTTGAGGCTCAAAACCATCCTGTGTAGAATGTACATGAGTCAGGGGAGGATGGAAATGAAGAAAAGGATAAGGATGAAGGAGATGCTCACGGAAAGGGGGGAAGTGAGGAAGTCAACATGAAGGATCAAAGGACTTCAAGCCTAACCAAGGAGAAAATAGTTGATGCCAAAGAAAGGGATGTAGCATGCATCATAAAAGATTTGGTCGATCAAGAGGTGGATCGCAACGCCAAAGTACTCAAGAAGACGGAGGGAAGCAAAAATGTAGAAAAGGAGTATGGAAGAATGGTAGAATATCCCAACCTAGTGGTAAACTTCCCAAATATAGTGCACACATGTGGAAAGGGTATGGTAGTGGTGTAGGAATAAGGAATGAATTAAATCAATGATCCAAATAAGGTATTGAACATGTGTTTCAAAAGTATCATGCCTTTAAACCAACTCCTTACATGGTCTTCTTTTAATGAAGAGGGTGCATACCCACGCACAAGGAAGATGTTGTCTTCGGATTTTGAGTCCCATGTTGATGATCCTAAATTTGAGGTCAACCGTGAGGCATTGATGACGATACTAGATACCAATAGAGTAGAGCCTTTGGTGAATGCTCAAAAACTATCAAATGAGAAAGTTTGTAACACACTCAAAAAAGTGTCGGTGGAGGTTGAGGTGAGGCTCTTTGGGAGAAATGACAGAGTAAGAGTCCTAGAGGAAGAACTTGAAAATAAAAATGAAGTGATCATCAAAAAGGACAAGTAGTTAAAGTAGGAGGAGCTAATCAGCACACACTTAAGGTGTAAATTAAGGGAGGAGAAGGAAAAGTTGCACGAGATCCATGTGAAGATAGAAAATATTTCAAATGCGATAATCTTGAAGCACCCAGACTTGGCCCTGCCCAAGCAAAAATACCAGTCAACCATGCAATGCTTGGAAGACTTGACCCACATCCTCACCATGGAGAGGCGGCCACTCGCATTGGAAATAGCAGAAGAGGCATTGGCGTGCTCAAAGGAGGAAGAAAAACTGAAGATCAAAGAGAATATTACTCATAATTTTGAGCTACTTACCATTGTGAATACCTCCATGTAAATGAATGAGGCTATTTATGACAATTGCACTAACAAAGACAGGGTAGAAAGCATACCGGTTACTATGCATGAGGTAGATCTGAAGGATTTTCAAGATAAGAACAAAGGAAATAGGAAAAACCAAGATAATATCCTATGTGAGGTTGAGAAAAAAATTGAAGAAATCAAAACCTTATGGGGTTTGATTAAGAATCAACTTAATGAGCTATTTCCCCACGTCACTTACAAAATGGACACACTAGACGATCTTAGAAAACAACTACAAGGAATTGTAGATACAATGAATGCTAAAAGTGATGAATTGAGTTTTGATAAGGTGAGCGCTCTAGTAGGTGACCTAATTCCGCAAGCTCAAGGTGAGGTAGATGCCTGGGAAAATATTGAAGCAACAAAAAAGAAGGAATTCTTACTCCTCCTACAACATTAGTAGATTCTTCCATTCTTTCATTCATTATTTAGATTGTCCCTATCCCACTATTATTTATTCTTTGAAGAAGCATGATGTTTTCAAGAAATAAGAACACACTTAGTGTAGGGTGACGTTGGTCCCTAAAATATTGGGTAAGTACCAAAGGGTGGACATGCATAGGACTAGTGAGAAGAAGAGCACTCAGGGAAAAGCTCGCAGGACAAAGGGGTTTAAGTGAAACTAGGGTGTGCACATGAGGTAGAATACAAGTTTAAAGGTACTTAGCCATATTTGGCAATCAAGAGACACATGAGGAAAAATGTAAGGACCCAAATAGGCATTATGAGTCGATAAGGTGTCCGCCTGGAACCTTGGAGGTCAAGAAAAGGATATTTCACATAGGGAATATTCCTAGAAGACATCATTACAGAGAGTGGAGGGTTTGCAAAGGGATAAGAATTCACCAATGGAGGACCACATCGATACTTGACACATTATTTGTTCAAGGGAGAAGGCATGATGGTGGGTGTTGATCCTATAAAAAGAGATGCTCGGGATAGAGACATGGAGGGAAGATATGGAAGATATATGGGAGATAGAAAGAATGCATAGAGAATGCAAAGAATAAGAAACAGAGTAATGAAGTGTTGTAGTAATGATATGGTTTAGAGAACTTAGTGATAAATGTTATAAGGGATGCCATAAGCCTCTATATGACACTAGGATCTGTAACAAGGTTTAAAATAGGAAAATTATAGTTAGGGTCTCATATCAAAGATGCTGATAGGAGAACTGAGTCTATGTCATTTAATATTTATGGTCTAAGATGACCCTTTTGACTTTAATGTGGCTACCAGAACTATTTTAAATCAATATATATATATATATATATATATATATATATATATATATATATATATATGGGTTCATTTTGTATATTTTGTTTAAGGGTGTAAAACCTGATGCTATATGACTTATAATGGCTCAAATCTAGTTTATTATGCTTCTTACAATTTTATTTATCTTTTGTGATGCATTAATATTTATGGTCTAAGATGACCCTTTTGACTTTAATGTGGCTACCAGAACTATTTTAAATCAATATATATATATATATATATATATATATATATATATATATATGGGTTCATTTTGTATATTTTGTTTAAGGGTGTAAAACCTGATGCTATATGACTTATAATGGCTCAAATCTAGTTTATTATGCTTCTTACAATTTTACTTATCTTTTGTGTCTGCAAATCATCCTCCATTAATGTCAGAAACTTCTCACAAAGCTCACATAAAGGAGGGGCTTGGTGCCCATGCATGCCTCGAGTGAGCACCCAAAACCCATAGGGTGATAGGATGATGCACTTGGTTTTAATAAAGGCATTAAAGGTAAATAAATGACTACACATAGCAAGAGCTAGATCTGGGAAGTGAGGTGCTTCCTAGAAGGTTGTCAATCAACTTTTAAATATAATTTAATGCAAAAAATAACATGTAATAAGTGAATCCTAATCTAATGGTAGAATTTAGGTGTCTCATGCTAATAGAAGAAGTAAATTTAATCTAACAGACAAAGTAACGATTAAATATGGAGGGGTGGTAGGTTGTTTCTAGTTTTTAGGTCTGATAGAGGTTATAGGTGAGGTTTGGGTGAAGTCTAAAGGTTTTGGGCTATTTAGGAGAAGTTATGATATTTTTGTTATAAGGAAAGTTATCAGTAACAAAGAACGGTATTAGTTAGGTGACCAATGTCAGTACTAGAAAATGAGTAATGTTGGTTAAGTGATTGGTGCCAGTAGGGGCAATATAGTGGAAATATCAAAATTGGGTGTTTTGGGTCTCTTTGTGATTGCACAGAGAGTTGAGAGGGTTCATGAAGGATGATGTAATATTTGTTAGGGATAAACAAGAGTGGTAGAGGTGTGTAGACAACAAAATTGGGTCACACTCCCCTTGGTCCCATGTCAAATATCCACCATGAATACACTCACCTAACCATGACTCCTTTCACCCCACTCTAATATTAATTTAATTTAATTAATTCATTGTCTCATAATATTTATTATTTAAATATCCTAATTGAGATAATTCTCACACCACCACCTCACCTATACACCTCCACTAGCCACCTCACCCTAAACCTATTTTTAGTATGTTGCCATAACATTCCCATTTAAGACTTTAGAAACAAGGGATTTTTTTTTAAATATAATGTTCTCTGTTCTAAATAAAGAATTATTTAGGATAAACATTCCATGCCAATTGAATTCAAATATATAACCATATGCAACTGTAATGAATCGGTGATCCACTGATCTATTCATTTCATAACTCGGTAATCTACCGATCTATTTATGTTATCTTAAGTATTGAATACATATTGTATAATTCGTATACCTGGTTTTCCTACTCTACACCAGGTACTGAGTGATTTGTTTAAAGAAAATATCTGAATATTTGTTACCAATATTCATCTGATATCACATTATTTTAAACTTGGTGACATAGGACAATGCAATAAATAGCTGGCGATACTTTGGCCAAAATTTTTACAACATATTGTGTATGTCTCTATTCCTAGACGACATACTCATCATTTTAGAATTTACATCCTTCACCTCACTCTTCTATTATCATGATTGGTCTTTACTGACTACCGGCAGTCCACTTATCCAAGGTTTAACCCTAGCCCTAGTTAGAAACATAAATTCTTATAGGAAGATACCCACAATGACTTAGGGTAAATGGGCATACTTGGTTGACCTTAAGTCAACCAGGTGTGACAAGGTACCCTGAGCCATTGGAAGCTACTTCCTATCCTAAATATTCCACTAACATGACCTAGAGAGAAACTAAGTTCAAGTTCTTATTGTTTGTAGATCTGGATGATCAATGCAGAAGGGTGATGCCACATGTCAACTACAACGTTGCATTCTAGAGAAGACCCAAGTCTTCTTGAAATTACAACCCTGCATTTGGCATGTGCCAACATCCTACAGAAACTGCCTCATCCGGATATACATACCCCAATGAGGTTTTTAATACATTGTTAATTTGGATTAATACACTGGTTTTAGTAACCCTGCTAAACCCTAATCCAACTCTCCTTTAGTTCTTATTGTATACTTGTATCAATCGAGTATTAAAGAACTTCGTTAAACTCGTGGTTGCTTTTAATGTTTGTTTTCATGATGTGACCAGTAGTTAACCAAAATAGGACAACGATATCATAAATTTCATTTAAATGTACTTTAATCTTTCAGGAAGGTTAACAACCTCATATATAAAACTAAAGTAGACTTCATGCAAAATGAAGTCTAATAATTAGTAATCATATCTCCAAACCTTTTAGGTTTATATTCAACTAAGAGAGAGAAATAGTCTTTCTCTAAATGATCAAGTATTAGGGTATACCATTCCCAATATCCATAGTTCGTACTTCATGTTTATTACACAATAAATTACTATGTTAAATTGTTTAGATAAAACACATCATATCATGCAACTCAACAAGTTGCTTCATTATAAGGGAAAATGAACTAATTCCCATTATAAATCTTATCAAAGATAAAAAGATAAGCATAACATAATATAAGGAATGTAAACAAGATAGAACTTTCATCTTCCTTATAAAAGTACGAGATAATTTACATAGCCAATGCAAATAAATCACAACTCGCAATTCATCATTACAACTTATAAAATTTACAAGACTATGCACTTTAGGAAAACTGCATAACAAAAACCTTCAATCTAAGAAGTATACAGTTTTTCTTTTAAAATTAAATAAAAGAATGAATCAGAATTCTTTAATAAGAATTAGACATATATCAGCCAATGCATCATATAAGTTTTTTCCTTCTTCTATCATTTACATCATCCATCTGTAAAAATTGCTAGTACGGGTCAGTTCAATGAATTGAACATGATAAGCACTAAGAATTAAAACGAAGTGCATTCCACTGATTGTTTCATTAAAGCAACACTTCTTTAATGAGATAATTAAAACATCATACAATAAACATAAATGATCCCAAACAGAAAAGAAGTACATTAATAAATCTAGATCAACTTTTAAGAGAGAAGTAGAATATAAATAACAAATTTTCCCTAAGAACTTAAAGTTCTATAGATTCTATCAATGGCTTGTAAACAACAATATATCTTTCCATCCCATTGTCACATAATTCTATCCTAATAGAATACCACATTTATCTTTTATAAGAGACAAAATAAATGTATACAACATGGTTCATTCTAGGATGATTCCTCTAAATCATAAGTAGGAATAAAAAGAACCAACACGTACCATAACCAACTTATTACATCTGAAAGAAAGACTAGGTTCATTACATGAATTACCTTTTCCTTTCCGGGTAACAATGTTACACATTCAATATTAGAATAAACATCAAAACATAATTCCATAATAATACAAGAAGGTATAGAAAATCATAACAGACTAACTGTAATTCTAATTCCAACTCTTCATGCTAGAAGCTATCAATCAAGATTAGAAATCAATGATAAAAAACAAAGTAGCCCCGAAAAGGAGTTAATCTCTACTCAAGTTCTTCATAAAATATTAATAGTAAAAAAGACAAACCTACTCCTATCCATATAAACTAGGCAAGACTAGTCAACAACAGTCCAACCCATAAGTATCAATTTAATTATCAGTAGAACCCTCTTGGCTACTAGATCTCTACATTATTTCAACAACGATTCAAACAAGGTAGACCAACCAGTCATAAGAAACCATCACCTCAAAAGAGAATCGAGTACAGAGAAGTTCAAACAATGAGCTTATCCAAAGACAGAGGAATGGTAACTCAAATAAGGAGAGAACCAATGATAAATCATTTCATTCAATTGAACAAGAAGTTCAAGATTCAAACCAATTTAGGATGAAAGCATACTGCAGACCCGAACCATATACTGCTCTAAAAAGAATATGTATATATATATATATATATATATATATATTTCTTTCAAAAAAAGGAAGTGAAAGACTCAATCATTGTATCAATCGAGAATAACATCCCAAAACAGTAAATTATAAAATTTAGATTTACCTACAAACCCAAGACTAGAGACTTACAATTTCCTCATCACAAATTACAAAAAGGTAAGTAGTTCGTAATTCAAAAGAATCAAACTCAATACAAATGAATGGAGAAGGTATCCTTCCTGATTATTTTAGTGTCCAAGGTAATAACCCAAATCTTCCATTAAGACCCAAATTTATTTAAAGAGACAAAAGAGAGGGAGAGAAAGAACCCAAAATGCCTAATAGAGAAGATGTCTCAATCTTAACTCCAAAGAAACTAGAACGAAATATCAAAAAAAAACTTCACAACCACAAAATTGCGACAGTGGTGACTTATTACAAAACAATACAATCAACCTAGAATGTGGGTTCCCTCAAAATAAAGGGGAAAGAACACTTCCTCCAATTCCCATGCCCATACGATTTCGATATAGTCATAGAACTAAAGTTCTACGTTTCATAAGTACGACGTTACCATTTCCAAATCTTGAAGACATTTTAAATGACTCAATCAAACTTTAACATAGTTCCCTGGTGAGTGGTCACTCAAATAAAGATTTATAAGCTTATTCATTTAATAAAAGAGTAACCCAACACAAAATACCAGAACATAATCAAATGAATCGACCCAAATACAAGCTCATAAAACTCCAATGTTAAATAGGAGTACAGTGACGAACCTAAGCTTCACACACAAACATTCAGAACTTCACTAGCAAAATAATGTGAGTACAGTGCCCGAATATGAACTCTAAGCAACAGTTCAGCAATTCATAAGTTTTCCAAACACTAGTTTCGATCACAACGAAGCTCCAACACAAATTCAATCAAAACACAAAGTACCAACACAAGTCTACATCCAAATTCTCAACCTAGAAGCAAAATCAAACAGAACTCAAGTTTCCCCTGAGCTCAGATTTCTATCTACCACAAAGATTAGTTCAAAGCACAACTTCGATAACAAGATGTAGAGTGAAAAATAGAGATAAAAAACAAGTTTCGCATACCGTTTTAACTTGCATGTAGGTCATAAAACTTGCATAGAAATATAGTTTCCAAACCAATACTATTTTTCCTTGGATTCAAATCCAAACAACACAAAGATTCACTAAACCCAGCAAGAAAATAAATAGACAGACATAAAAATAGGAATCTCATGAGATCAGAGTTGTTCTAATGAATCATTTAGAAGAAAGCAAAGAATTTTAATAGTTAGAGCCTATCATGCTTGATATTTCTTCCACCAAATCGAAGGAGACTTCCAGCCAAGCTTCCAATTCTTTTTCTCCTCTACGAAAGATCAAAAACCAAACATCTTTTCCTCTTACACCTCATATACTTTCCTTCAATCAAAAATAGGCCGAAGAATAAAAAACTAACTGTGAATTGAAGGTAAAACTGTTGGTTCGACGAACCAGTTAGCTCCATATAGAGTGAAATCCACCATGCATGCAAAACCAAATAATCTTCTACAAACCCGCCTTCTAAATTTCTAAGATAGTTTTCACACGAAGACCGAGGCTCATTAATTCTATAAATGCCATTCAATCCAAAATTCCCGCTTATCTTTCCTTTCCACCACCTCCTAAATCTAGCGAATTCCAATTCAATAGAAAAATACACTTCCATCTTTTAGTGGGGCTTCCACGTATGTCTCTACCAAGTCTACTAGCCCTAGCCAAATCTGGCAGTACTTCCATCATTTAAACCCTATCAATTCATTTAAATGTCATTGGAACCATTGCCATTGTGACATGTGACCCCTTAGGTTCCCTTAATAGTTTAGGATAGATTCAAATAGAAAGTAGGTTAGTTTAACAATTACTAACATAGGTCTTAAAACATTTGCCATTAGAATTCCCACCTTAGGTTAGGTTCAATTCATAACCCTTTAGTATTAGGTATTAGTTAAAATAGCCTAGTATTTCTTGAGTAACCATTCTCTTATCCATTTAGCACAATTCTTAGGTTAGAACACGAACCCAACAATTAGAATAAGAGGCTTAGGTTAGAAAAAAATTCAAATAAGTAAACATAGTTAGAACATAGGTGTTCTTACCTAGCTTAGGCTACCATTAGGGCAATCCTTAGGTTCTTAGGACTCCGAAATCATCCTCAGAGAATTAAATTTTTCTTAAGTCCTTAATTTCTTGGCAAGATCAATCACTAAAGACCCAAGCACAAATATACAGGTGAACGAAAACATGCTCAAATAAGATCAAAGAATTTGTAACAAACAAGGTTCAGTCTTTTATGTCTCTTAAAATACCGAATGTCAATTTATCATTCAGTCTATGAAGAGAATTTGAAACATTTCTTGGATCACTAAAATTGATCCAAGGATGATTCAGAAGAAGAAATAAGCCTGCAACTCTTAAAACCAGATTGCAGTTCCTCTTTCTAAAGTGAAAATGAATTCTTGATAACTATATAATTTTAGTCTAATGATTTTTAAGAATAGAAAATATTTATCCTTATAAAGCATGATCTTCAATAGTCAAAAGAACACATCTTTATCCATAAAATCACATGTCAACACTTGAATGCAAAAGGGAATTTATCAGTTGTTGAGGGTGTTACATGCTTCCCTCCTAAAAAGAATCATCATCCCGATGATTATCTCATCTCTTTTTAACATTTTACATCAAGGAAAATCAACTTATTCACTTTTCTTACCATATGTCAAAAACATATCAGCATTATTAAGTTCTAGAAATCAACATTACATAGTTGTTTATTCAAAATAAATAAATATCTGCCCAAACTGGCTTACTTATTGTATTATAAAGATAATATCTTTTTTTTTTCAGTCAACAGAATCAATCCTATTCAAATAGATGTGGAAAAGAAGATTTCATATCCTCAAGGTTTTCCAAATTTGCACTCTCTTCATTAAACTTGTCCCATTAGACCTTGCATTGACTTATCTCATGATTTATCAAATGTAACTAGCTAGTTTCAAGCACTCATATGGGTTTAACCACGATTACTCCTGGGTCTTGGACTTGCAATGAATTCCAATTTAACACGTGTGATAAATATGAAACGTATTTCTTAAGAAAAGAAATCTAGACAACATCATGCATTCATGACAAAGCAGGAGGTAATGCTAAACGATAAGCTACAAGGTTGATTACTTCAAATATCTCAAAAGGTCCCACATAATGAGGTGATAACTTGGCAGCCTTGCCAAAATTTATAGAACTCTTTTTCAGTTTAACCTAAAGAAAGACTTTCTCACCAAGTTCAAATATCCTATCAATCCTCTTTAAGTCAGCATAACTCTTTTTCCTATCTACTGCTTCTTTCAAGTGTTAACGAATCAATTTAACTTGTTCCATTTCAGTAAGAATTTCAGGTCTAATTACCTCTCTATCCTCCATGTTGTCCCAACTAATAGGGGTTCTACATTTTCTTCCGTATAATGCTTAGAAAGGTGCCATCTTAAGAGTAGCATGATATGTATTATTGTATGCAAATTCAGCTAATGGAAGATACTCTTCCCACTTATATTTTTGATCCATGCAATACATCCGTAACATATCTTCTAAAATTTGATTTACTCTTTCAGTTTGTCCATCCGTTTCCAGATGATACATAGAACTGAAATTTAGTTTAGTCCCTAGAGCTACATTAAGCATTTGCCAAAATATTGATGTCATTCTAGGATCTCTATCCAAAATGATTAATTCAGGTACTCCATGTAATCTGAAAATTTCGTTTACAAATCTTTTAGCCAAAATAGGAGAATCATCCTTCAAATTCCCAACAATAAAATGTGCTACCTTTGTTAGTTTATCCACAAGTACTAAATTAATATCATGTTTATTTCTTGACATAGGCAACCCTTGTACAAAATCCATGCTTATTACTTGCCACTTGTACTATGGTATGCTATGAGGATACAACAAACCGGCTGGGTGCATATGTTCTGCCTTAGCACGTTGACATTCAAGGCAATGTGTCACAAAGTCTATAACATCCTTTTTCATCCCTTTCCGGAAATATTGTTGTTTTATATCAACAAGAATTTTTGTAATGTCAGGGTGTCCAGAAAAATGTGAATTGTGAAATTTTGCTAACAATTTCTTTCTCAAATCATTTAGTGAAGGTACATAGACTCTGTCTTCAAATTGTAAGATTTTGTGGTTATCAAAGTGAAAACCTTAATACCTCAAATCATTCAAATCTACAACAAGTGCCACTTTTAGTTGTTAAAAGTAAGATTCAGATTCCATAACACTTTTTACTTCATCTTTAAAATGAGTTCTTAACGTTATAAGAGTAGAAATGTGTTTCCTACAACTTAGAGCATCAGCCACTCTATTTTCTTTACCCTTTATATAACTGATGTCAAAATCATATTGAGAAAAAAAATCTAACCACCTTCATTGTCTTGCATTAAGATTTGGCTGAGTGAAGATATACTTTAGTTCAAGGTGATCAATTTTCAATTCACAAGGTTTACCAAGTAGGTAATGTCTCTAAACTTGTAGTGCACGAATAATGGCATCAATCTCTAAATCATGTGAAGCATAATTCAACTCATGTAACTTTAGTTTTCTGCTTCCATAAGCTATGGCATGCCCATTTTGTAACAAAATACCTCCTATACCTTCACCCAATGCATCAGTTACCACCATAAAATTTCCATTAGGGTCTGGTACTACAAGAATAGGTGTTGAAGTTAAATTTTCCTTCAAGTTTTCGAATGTAATTTCACATTTCTCACTCTAAATTTTTTTTTTTATCTTTCTTCTATAAGGAAGTTATTGGTGCAGCTATCTTAGGAAAATATTTTACAAATTTCCTATAGTGGCCAGCAAGTCCCATGAAGCTTCTAACTTCGAAGGATCTACAACAATTACATTCTTTCTTATTACATGTCCCAAATATTGTACTTTTGTGTCAAAGAAAGAACACTTAGACAACTTACCAAATAACCGTCTCTTTCTTAACATTCCCAAAACTATCTGCAAATGCTCATGATGTTCCTTAATAATTTTTGAATATATGAGAATGTCATCCAAGAATACGAGCACAAATTTATCCAAGTATTCTTGAAAGATATTATTCATTAAATTCATAAATGTTGCAGGTGCATTAGTTAATCTAAAAGGTAAAACCGTGAACTCATAATGTCCATACCTTGTTCTAAAAGTTGTTTTATGAAGCATCCTTAATTCATAATTGATGATATCCAGGTCAAAGATCTATCTTAGAATATGCCAATGCTCCATGCATCTGATCAAATAAATCATCAATCCTAGGGAGTGGGTATATATTCTTAATTTTTGCTTTGTTTAACATTCTGTAATCAATGCACAATCTAAGGGTTCCATACTTCTTTTTCACAAAAATTATAGGTGCTCCCCAAGGTGAAACACTTGGTCTAATCAAACCTTTAGAAAAAAATTTCATGCAATTGAGCCTTAAACTCTACTAACTCTTTAGTAGTCATTCGATACAGTGCTTTAGAAATAGGTTTTGTTCTAGGCTTGATCTTAATCGTGAAATCAAACTCCCTTTTAGGTGGAAGACCTGAAAATTCTAACAGGAATACATTAATGAAATCTCATAATAGCGGATATTGTTCTATAACATCGTTGCTCTCTTTTATTGATTAATTAATTTTTATTGCATATAAGGTACAACCTTTATTTTTGGCCTTTTAAAGTTGCATAGCTGATAGTTTTCTAACAGAAATCTCACGTTTCACAACCTAAATTCTCTGTTGTTTTCTACAGGTTTTCTAAACAACTAATGCGTTTTTCAAAACAATCCACTTTAGCCTTATGTTTTGCTAACCAATTAACACCTATGATTACATCATAAGACCCCAAAGGTGCAACCTAAAGATCAAATTCAGTGGAAAAGTTACGTAAATCAAGGACTTCTCCAAAAAGACACTTACTAACCGTATGAACAACATTGTTCTCATACTGTACAGTCTATGTTTTATCCATGTTTCTAGCTTTTTTTATAGTTTTGATGCTAATTTACTAGAAATAAAACATTCAGTAGCTCCGGTATCAAAAATAATAGTTATAGGTAAGCAAAATAACTTATCCGGAACTTCTATGGGCATGGCCTATTTCTCATCCTATTTGTCAGCTACTGCAGCGTGTATCTTGTGCTACTAATTACGATCATCCTTCTTCAAAGGACATTGATTCATGTAATGATCTTTTCCATAGTTATAACAGCCTCTTACAGGTCCCTTCCTAGGCAAGGTTTATTTCCAACCTTAGAGTTATCATTCTGACCCCAATAGGACTTTTGTCTGTTATTATTGTTCTTAGTAAAGTTGTTCCGTGCATTACCAACAAACTTGTTTGTTGTTGTTTTCTTATTAGTATCAGATGAACACTTACTTTTCATTCTGAATTTCTTCCATGGTCCTTTCTTAGGTGCAAGAGATGATGAAGAGGAGTTGGGATTTTTCTTCCTTACTTCCTCTTTATGAGAAGAAATTGCCTTTAATTTTTGTTCCTTCCTAATGGATTTCTCTATAACCCCTTCCATCATGGTTGGGATGTGAACATCCACTTCTCCCCTTATAACCCGATTCAATCCCATGATGAATTTTCGTATCCTGAACTTCTCATCCGTTTGGTACTGAGGTACATACTTAAGGAGTTTTGTAAATCGTTCCTAGTACTTAGATACATTTAGCCTTCCCCTGAGCAAAGTTTTGGAATTTAGTCATTTTCTGATCATAGTAAAGTTGTGGCAGCCATCATTGTCTAAAGTAACCTTTAAATTTATCCCATGTGATATTATCTTCATCAATATTTAATTTAGCCATATGGTTCTCCCACCAGGAAGATGCTTCGTGAGAAAGTTGATATGCTCCCCATATCACCTTTGTTTCTTCTGAGAAATTCCTTATTGCATAGTATTTCTCCATTTTGTTGAGCCAGTTCTCAGCTCCATCTCCTAATGTGGTGCCATCAAACTTAGGTGGACTTATCCTTTGTATATCATTAGTGAGTTCAGCTACTAACCTATCCTTTTTGTTCTCATGCTGAACAGGTATGTTAACATTGTTATTATCAACACCCACATTAGTGTTATCCCTTGAAGGTGGCTGATTATTATTATCAGCTTCTTCTTCCTCCTCATTACCCATTACTTGTTATTCAATTACATCCAAATGATCTCTTGTGTCCAACAGGGCAACAAGGATCTCATTGATTTTTTGGGCAGTTGCTGCTCCTTCCTTAGATGAAGGGTTATTTGCAACATTTCCTCTTGTTCTAACCATTTTCTATTAGAAGAAAATTTAAGTTTCATTAGATTATGGACACAATAGGTCTAAGAGTTGTAACCTTCAGCTCTTATACCAAGATGTAACATTCCCATTTAAGACTTTAGAAACAAGGGAATTTTTTATTTTTTAAAATATAATGTTCTCTATTCTAAATAAAGCATTATTTAGAACAAACATTCCATGACAATCGAATTCAAATAGATAACCATATGCAGTTGTAAATGACTCGGTGATCCATTGATCTATTCATTTCATAACTCAGGTAATCTACCGATCTATTTATGTTATCTTAAGTATTGAATACATATTGTATACTTCGTATACCTAGTTTTCCTACCCTACACCAGGTATTGAGTGATCTGTTTAAAGAACATATCTGAATATTTGTTACCAATATTCATCTGATATCATGTTGTTTTAAACTTGGTGACGTAGGACAACATAACCAGCAGCTTGCGATAATTTGGCCAAAGTTTTTACAATATATTGTTTGTGTCTTCTATTCATAAATGACATACTCATCATTTTGGAATATGTCCTTTACCTCACTCCTCTATTATCATGATTGGTCTTTACTGAACTATCGTCAGTCCACTTGTCCCAGGTTTAACCCTAGCCCTAGCTAGAAACATATCTTATTATAGGAAGATGCTCACAATGACTTAGGGTAAATGGGCATACTCGGTTGACCTTAAGTCAACCGGGTGTGCCAAGGTACCATGAGCCATTGAAAGCTACTTCATATCCTAAATATGCCACTAACATGACCTAGAGAGAAACTAAGTTCAAGTTCTTATTGAGTGTAGATCTAGATGATCAATACGAAAGGGTGATGCCACAGGTCAACTACAATGTTGTATTATCGAGAAGACCCAAGTCTTCTTGTAAAGTACAACCCTGCAGTTGGCATGTGCCAACATCCTATAGAAACTACCTCATTGAGACGTACATACCCCTAAGGAGATCATTAATGACATTATTAATTTATATTAATACACTTGATTACAGCAACCCTGCCAAACCCTAATCCAACATCTCCATAAGTTCTTATCCTAAATTTGTATCAATCATTTATTCCATGAAGAACTTACGTTAATTTCATGATTGATTTTAATGTTCGTTTTCATCAGTTTAACCAACAGTTAACCAAAATAGGACAGCGAAATCATAAGTTTCATTTAAATGTACTTTAATCTTTCAAGAAGCTTAACAACCGCATATATCCAACTAAAGTAGACTTCATGCAAAATGAAGTCTAATAATTAGTAAGCATATCTCCAAACCTTTTAGGTTTATATTCAATTAAGAGAGAGAAACAATCTTTCTCTAAATAATTAAGTATTAGGGTATATCATTCATAATATCCATAGTTCTTACTTCATGTTTATTACGCAACACATTACTATGTTAAATTTTTTAGATAAAACACATCATATTATGCAACTCAACAAGTTGCTTCATTATAAGGGAAAATGAACTAATTTCCATTATCCATCTTATCGAAGATAACAAGATAAGCATAACATACTATAAGGAATATAAACAAGATAGAACTTTCATCTTCCTTATAAAAGTACGAGATAATTTACACAAGCAATGCAAATAAATCAAAACTCGCAATTCATCATTATAACTCATAAAATGTACAAGACTATGCACTTTAGGAAAACTACATAACAACAACCTTCAATCTATAAAGTATACAATTTTTCTTTTACAATTCAACAAAAAAATGAATCAGTATTATTTAATAAGAATTACACATATATTAGCCAATGCATCATATATTTTTTTTCCTTCTTCTATCACTTACGTCATCCATCTGCAAAAATTGGTAGCATGGGTCAGTTCAATGAATTGAACATGATAAGCACTAAGAATTAAAACGAAGTGCATTCCACTAATTGTTTAATTAAAGAAACACTTCTTTAATGAGATAATTAAAACATCATACGATAAACATAAGTGATCCCAAATAGAAAAGAAGTACATTAATAAATCTAGATCAACTTTTAAGAGAGAAGTAGAATATAAATAATAATTTCTGCCTAAGAACTTAAAGTTCTATAGATTCTATCAATGGCTTGTAAACAACAATATATCTTGCCATCCCATTGTCTCATAATTCTATCCTAATAGAATACCACATTTATCTTTTCTAAGAGAAAAAATAAATGTATACAACATGGTTCATTCTAGGATGAGTCCTCTAAATCATAAGTAGGAATAAAAAGAACCAATGCGTACCATACCCAACTCATTATATCTAAAATACAGACCAGGTTCATTACATGAATTACCTATTCCTTTCTAGGTAAAAATGTTGCACATTCAACATTAGAATAAATATCCAAACAGAATTCCATAATAATACAAGAAGGTATAGAAAATCATAACAGACTAACTGCAATTCCAATTCCAACTCTTCATGCTAGAAGCTATCAATCAAGATCAGAAATCAATGATCACAAACAAATTATCCCCAAAGAGGATTTAATCTCTACTCAAGTTCTTCAAAAAATATTAAGAGTACAAGAGACAAACCTACTCCTATCCATATAAACTAGGCAAGACTAGTCAACAACAGTCGAACCCATAAGTATCAATTTACTTATTAGTAGAAGCCTCTTGGCTACTAGCTCTCTACATTATTTTAACAACGATTCGAACAAGGTAGACCAAAAGGTCATAAGAAATCACCATCTCGAAAGAGAATCAGGTATAGAGAAGTTCAAACAATGAGCTTATCCAAAGAAAGAGGAATGGTAACTCAAATAAAGAGATAACCAATGATAAATCATTTCATTCAACTGAACAATAAGTTACAAATTCAAACAAATTTAGGATGAAAGCATACTACAGACCCGAACCATATACTGCTCTCAAAAGAATACGTATATATATATTTTATTTCACAAAAATGAAGTGAAAGATTCAATCACTGTATCAGTCGAGAATAACATCCCAAAATATTAAATTAGAAAGTTCAGAATTACCTATGAACCCAAGACTGGAGACTTGCAATTGCCTCATCACTAAATACAGAAAGGTAAGTAGTTCGTAATTCAAAAGAATCAAACTCAATAGAACTGAATGGAGAAGGTATCCTTCCTGCTTATTTTAGTTTCCAAGGTAATAACCCAAATCTTCCACTAAGACCCAAATTTATTTAAAGAGACAGAAGAGAGGGAGAGCAAGAAACCAAAATGCCTAATATAGAAGATGTCTCAATCTTAAATCCAAAGCAACAAGAACAAAATATCAAAAAAAAACTTCACAACCATGAAATTGCGAATAGTGGTGACTTAGCACAAAGCAACACAGTCAACCCAGAACACGTGGGTTCCCTCAAAACAAAGGGGAAAGAACACTTTCTCTAATTCCCATGTTGATACCATCTCGATACAATCATAGAACTTAAGTTCTATGTTTCGTTAAGAACGATGTTACCAGTTCCAAATCTCGAAGAGATTTTAAATGACTTAAAATAACTTACACCCAGTTCCCTAGTTAGTAGTCACTCAAATAAAGAGTTATAAGCTTAGTCATTTAATAAAAGAGTAACCCAATACATAAATACCATAGAACATAATCGAATGAATCGACCCAACTACAAGCTCATATCACTCAAGTGTTAAATATGAGTATAGTGAAAAACCTGAGCTTCACACACAAACATTCAGAACTTCACTAGCAAAATAATGTGAGTACAATGCCCGAATACGAACTGCAAACAAAAATTCAGCAATTCATAATTTTTCAAAACACTGGTTTTGATTAAAATGAAGCTCCTACACAAATTTAATCAAAACACAAAGTACCAACACAAGTCTACATCCAAATTCGCAACCTAGAAGAAAAATCAAACACAACTCAAGTTTCCCCTAAGCTCAGATTTCTATACCACCACAAAGATCAGTTCAAAGCACAATAGCTTTGATAACAAGATCTAGAGTGTAAAAGCAGAGATATAGAACAAGTTTCGCATACCATTTTAACTTGCATGTTGGCCATAAAAATTACACAGAAAGACAATTTTCAAAAGAACACTATTTTAGCCATGGTTTCATATCCAAACACCACAAGGATTCTATAAACCCATACAAGAAAAATAACTAGATAGACATGAAAAATATGAATCTCATGAGAGTAGAGTTGTTCTAATGAGTCATTTAGAAGAAAGACAAACAATTTTAATAGTTACAGCCTATCATGCCTGATATTGCTTCCACCGAATCGAAGGAAACTTCTAGCCGAGCTTCTAACTCTTTTTCTCCTCCACGAAAGATCAACAACCAAACATATTTTCCTCCTACGCCTCATATAATTTCCTTTGATCAAAAATATGCTGAAGAACCCAAAAAGAACTTTGAATTGAAGGTCAAGTTGTTGGTTCAAAGAACCAGTTAGCTCCATATAGAGTGAAATCCGCCATGCATGCAAAAACAAATAACCTCCTACAAACCCACCTTCTAAGTTTCCAGGACAATATACACACAAAGACCGAGGCTCATTAATTCCATAAATTCCATTCAATCCAAAATTCCCACTTATCTTTCCTTTCCACCGCCTCCTAAATCTGTCGAATGCCAATTCAATACAAAAATACACTTCCATCTTTTAGTGGAGCTTCCAAGTAAGCCTCCACCAAGTCAACTAGCCCCAGCCATATCTGGCAAGTACTTCCATCATTTAAACCCTATCAACTCATTTAAATTCCATTAGAACCATCGCCCTTGTGTCATGCAACCCCTTAGGTTCCCTTTAATAGTTTAGGATGGATTCAAATATAAATTAGGTTAGTTTAGACAATTACCAACATAGGTCTTAAAACATTTTCCATTAGAATTCCCACCTTAGGTCAGGTTAAATTCATAGCCCTTTAGTATTAGGTATTAGTTAAAGTAGCCTAGGATTACTTTAGTAACCCCCTCCCTTATTCATTTAGCACAATCACCAACCCAAGAAATAGAATAAGAGGCTTAGGTTAGAATAGAATTCAAATAAGTAAATGTAGCTAGAACATAGGTGTTTTACCTAGCTTAGGATATTGTTAGAATAATTCTTAGGTTTTAGGAATCTATACTCATCCCCTATGAATTGTATTTTTCTTAATTCCTTATAGTCCTACCAGGATCAATCACCAAAGTCCCGAGAAAAAACATACAGCTGAACGAAAACACATTCAAATAAGACCAAGAATTAGTATCATACAAATTTCAGTCTTATATGTCCCTTAAACTACTGAATGTAAATTTATCATTCAATCTATGAAGAGGATTTGAAACATTCCTTGGATCACTGAAATTGATCCAAGGATGAGTCAAAAGAATAAATAAGTCTGCAACTCTTAAATCTAGATTGCAATTCATCTTTCTAAAGTGAAAATAAATTCTTGATAACCATATAATTTTAGTCTAATGATTTTTAAGAACAGAAAAGATTTATCCTTATCAAGCATGATCTTCAACAGTAAAAATAACACATCTTTATCCATAAAATCACATGTCAACACTTGAATGCAAAAGGTAATTTATCAGTTGTCGAGGGTGTTACACCTTTCACCCCACTCTAATATTAATTTAATTAATTTAATTCATTGTCTCATAATATTTATTATTTAAATATCCTAATTGAGATAATTCTCACACCACCACCTCACCTAGCCACCTCACCCTAAATGTATTTTTAGTATGTTGCCATAACTAACTTGGACCTACCTAAACCCTAAAAATCAAATCCTACATTCCCTCTAACCACATTCCCACCCGTTAGAAAGGAAGCTTCCATTCTAGTCCGCAAAAAAATGAACAGGATCAAAGAAATCAAGGGGATGTACCCATTTTAGTAAACATAGAAAATGCCACCCTAACCGACACTGGTTACCCTTAACCACCACTGGTCAACCCAGAATTGTCGTCGGCTACCATTTATTCCCCAAAATAACCTTATTTTGAGGTTGGAAAATTTATGAGAGCAAGAGACGAAACTAGAGATGCATGCAAGCAGAACCAGTATTTACACACGCATCAAAGCATCCACAACCAATATCATAAGAAATCATAGATCCATTTGCATTCACAGGAGCATCCTGAGAAGCTCCATCACCACACCAAACTCCATCCATCTGACCAACTTCCATTGCCATCCTGTCATCAAGCTCATACAACAGTAAGTATTTTGTTAACCAGCATTCACCTACTTTTGTTTTCATAGACTATGTTACCTTTGTTATCATTTTATAGTTGCATTCCCATTCTCCCATCATTCACCTTCTTGTAAACTTGATCATTCCTTCACCCACACCATTAAAATTCCCATACCTAAATTTTAAAGATCTCTGAGTACATCCAAGATCTCCATAAACCTTTCCATTTCCCTCTCCACTTCCATTTAGCCTCATATTTGTCCTCATACCAAGATTTTAATAAGTTTCCTCTACCTCGACCATACCGATGCTGGTTACCCATAACCCTTTCTGGTTTCACTTGAACCAACATCGGTCATACCAAACTAATGTCGGTCTCTGAGTTTTACTGTCAGACCAAGAACAGAGCCTAAATTCTCCCACCAAATACCTAAAACATCCTAGAACCAGACCCTAACCAATACTAGTACTCTGACAGAGACCTTGTCCTTGAGATTCAATCATAGCTTAGCCTATTGTGAATGAATTTGTTTATTGTAGTCGAATGAGACACCTAAATCATTTAAAATACAGTAGGATTTAATTTATTTTTAACATTGAATTATTTTAAATAGTGGATTGACAACCGTCTAGGGAGTATCACACTTCCTTGATCTAGCGTACGTTAGGTAGTCCACTGCATATACTATTTAACTTTCATTTGGTGGTCTTGTGTCCTATTTTAGATAGTTCCTCCTAGCCAAAAGGAATCTCTCACAATCAACTGTGGATCAAGAAGTCATACAAATGCAACAACCTTCAACCAGCTTTAACAAGTATTCCTCCTAGCCCATTTACCCTTATCTGTTTCGTCAATATTCAAGGAAACTCTCTAAGAATCATGTGAAACATTTTTGCATGCCTGGTGGGACATTTTGGGGTTCCTTGCATTTCTTCATTTCTAGGTGACAAGTTGTATGTTTGTTTCCTTTCTAAAAGGTTCTCACATTAAAATTTCTCCCCTGGAATCTTCTTTTCTTTCTATTTGTCTCAAAGCAATTGTGTTTTGGTGCTATAAAAAGAAATTTTCTTCTCTTTCATTTATACTGCATTAGTGAAAGATCATACTCTCTCTTGTTCATCTTTTTGTGTCATCGAATTTAATATTTTGATTTGGGCTTAAAATAAAATGAATTTCATTCTTCTTTACTGCATTAGCTCACATTAAATGAGGGCAACCTAAACACGGGAAGTCATGCCCAGTTGATGGTTGATAAAAAAATCATAGAAAAGCACTTCCTTTCTCTTCTTCTCTCTCTGAGTCTTACCCAAACATCACAAAATTGAATAAATATACACATTCTCAAAAAACATCTTACCCGAAAGAAGCTGTAAGTGATCACATGATCACGGTACAGTGGGCACCCAAGTAGTTACTTCTGTCGAGTCATTATCTCAGAAGACGGTCCGCCCCCGCCATAACATAACCTGAAACCTCTCCTTGTAGATCTCCTTCTTCATAGGAAGCCTTCCTGACCAAAAAATCTATTCTAAATCTCATGAGTCAGTCTTCTAAATAGTATAAGCTAAAAAAACATAAAGAAAAGAGCACTCTTAATATCGTATTTTTCTTAGTGTTTCTGTTTGGCTTGCATTTTGAGGTGAGAGGACATGTTCTTCATCTTTTTATTTCTCCTTGCATGATCCTTATCATAGTCGGTGTATTACAAATTCTTCTGAATGTGCTTAGACCCCATTTTCATCATTCTCAAAATTCTAGGTTTGATTCTATACTTAATTTTAAATCACAACCACTTGTTCTTCATCTCTATTTCAATTTCACAGTAATCGATGTTGGTTCATAAATCATCATCGATTACCCTTTGACCGTCACTGGTTTTACCCAATCGGTGTCGGTTTACTATTCTTTTGGTTGACCTACCTAAAATGACACCTTTTCATATTCTTTGTTACTTAGAGTCTCTATAACTCTCATCATCTTCTCTGTGATGATAAAATCCATCTGCATCTTATCTACCTAGCAATTTAGTAGCCTTCTTCCTTGTTTCGACAAACTTTCCATTTTCCACAGTGATTGAATGTGGTTACGTGTGACTAACGTCAGTTTACCATAACTAACATCGGTTAGGCTGTTTAAATTTCCAGCTGAAATTTTGTACCTAATCCACCTACCAACACCTATTTTTCCTATTTCTGCTATATTTCTGTGTCATTTATAGAAAGCAGTCCTACCACATGAGTACTTGTTCACATGGTGTTGACTCGTAGCCAAGAAAACATCCTCATATTCCACACTAGTTTTCAACCACTCCCATCCATTCCTTCACAACTTTCTATTGTATCACCCATGGATCCTACCCAACCTATCACTATCACCACAAGGGACAAGGAGTTCACATGAATCCTTGACTAGAACCCTGCCTCCCTACAGTTCTATCTTTCTCACTTGTCCACTTGAGATGCCTCCAATCAGTTGATATACGGCATGCTCGTATCTATCCCCCCGACACTCATTCCCACTTCTGCATTATCCCCTTCTAGCTCCGCGTTACCCGCATCTGCCTTGCTCTCAGTCGTTTTGCAGCTAGGCCGTGTACCTGTTATGACCGCCGTATCGGCCACATCTATTACACCCGTATTATACACTATATATTCATCCACCACCTAGAACATAACCTCATCTGTGCCTATTGTCTCACATATACCCATAACAACACAACCACCCCCGGTGTCGATGACCTCTACACCACTTCAAAATGTTTTCCTTTCTATTCCACAATCCTTATCCCCCATCGCTACTAGGGTTACCTCGACCCTTCCACCTCTATATATGTACCATCAGTAGCTTCTTGTTTCATCCATCATTCCTTCGAGGTACGTACCCCCTATCTCACTCCCTTATTCCCAACCTACCTATATGGCATCGCCATATACCGGAATGCCACCTCCATCATATGTCCAACACCAACCCTCTTATGCTATAGGAGGTATCCATCCATCACCACCTACCAATGACATCATCAAGTTAATGATGGAAAAGATGCAGACACCAGAGACATCGGTTTCAGGCTCACACAACTCTCTCACCTATGAATTTTTTTTTTCAATGAGCACATACACCCATCTATCCCTATTCATCCATATCCCGCACATTGGGAAATGCCTAAATTTAACCGTTTCAATAGCAAAGAGGACCCACAACAGCACTTGTGGTCTTTTAAAGACATGTGTTATCTAATCACCCATGATGATGGTTTGCTTCTAAGGACCTTTCCCATGTCTCTGACTGGGCCCACATTAGACTGGTATAGTGGGTTACCTATACATTCTATCTTCTCATTTAATCAGGTAGCCCAAGCCTTCCTGGATCACTTCTCCATCAACGTTGCTAAAAAGGTTACCGTGACTAACATCTACTCTACGTGTCAATATGATGACTAGTCTATTACATATTTTATCACTCGTTGGCATAGCCTAATCAATCAACTCACATTCTAATTACCACAAAATGAGCTCATAGAACTCTTCACTTGAGCTTGTGCTAGACATATCTTGCTAACCCTCCAGGTCCAGACTTTCTGAATATTCGATAAGGCATTCAACATGGTGCGAAAGCTAGAGATTCACACCATCAAGGAAAATAAAATTCAACTACGTAATAATAACTCGGCATTTGAGTCAAATGATACCTCTTCTTCTTCAAAACTTCAGAATAATTATTCAAAATCCAAGGGGACTGCTAATGCAACTGTACTCAAGGCCGGACCATCTCATCCATCGAATCAGGCTAAGCCCTCATCTAATCTTTCTCTTGTCCAGACCTTTCAATTCAAATGGGAAAAATAGAAATACACCCCAATTGGGAAGCCTTATTCTTCTATCTTAGAATATCTCATTAAAGTTGGGGCCATTACCCTTCCCAAAATCAAACCACACACTCGTTTTTATCCTATTCGCCCCACACTTGCATGGTACAAAGAGCATGACTTCTGCAACTATCATTGGGTAAAAGGTCATAGTGATGGTAATTGTATCACTTTCAAAAACATTGTCTAAGAAATACTCGAGAATGTGGCGAGTTTAGTCCTTGG
>CM034152.1:457108615-457208648 GCA_019776745.2 Taxus chinensis | reverse complement strand
AAACCCTAAAAATCAAATCCTACATTCCCTCTAACCACATTCCCACCCGTTAGAAAGGAAGCTTCTATTCTAATCCATGAAAAAAATTGAACAGGATCTAAGAAATGAAGGGGATCTATCCATTTTAGTAAACCTAGAAAATCCCACCCTAACCGATGCTGATTACCCTAAACTACCACCGGTCAACCTAGAACCATCGTCGGTTACTATTTATTCCCTAAAATAACCTTATTTCGAGGTTGGCACATTTCTGAGAGTAAGAGATGAAACCAGAGCTGCATGCAAGCAGAACTAGTATTCACACATGCATCAGAGCATCCATAACCAGTATCACAAGTGATCATAGATCCATTTGCATTCACGAGAGCATCCTAGGAAGCACCATCCTCACACAAAAATCCATCCATCTGACCAACTGAAATTTCCATCCTACCATCAAGCTCATATAATAGTAAGTATTTTGTTAACCAACATTCACCTACTTTCATTTTAGTAGACTCTATTACCTTTGTTATTAGTTTCTACTTGCATTCCCATTCTCCCGTCATTCAACTTTATGCAAAATTGATCATTCCTTCACCCACACCATTAAACTGCCCATACTTGACTTTTAAAGATCTCGAAGTACATCTAAGATCTCCACAGACCTTTTCATTTCCCTCTTCATTTCCATTTAGCCTCATATTTGTCCTCATACCAAGATTTTAATAAGTTTCCTCTACCCTGACCATACTGACGCCAGTTACCCATAACCGTCACTAGTTTCACTTGAACCGACATCGGTCATACCAAACTGACGTCAACCTCTGGGTTTTACCCTTGGACCAAGAATAGAGCCTAAAATCCCCCATCAAATACCCAAAACAACCCAGAACCAGACCCTGACCAGTACCAGTACTCTGACAGAGACCTTGACCTTCAAATTCAATCAGAACTTAGCTTGTTGTGAAAGAATTTGTTTATTGTAGTCAAATGAGATACCTAAATAATTTTAACTAAAAAAATATTTCATTTATTGTTAACATTGAATTGTTTTGAACAGTGGATTGACAGCCATCTAAGGAGTATCACCCTTCCCAGATCTAGCATAGGTTAGGCAATCCACTGCATATACTATTTAACTTTCATTTGGTGGTCGTGTTTTCTATTTCAGGTAGTTCCTCCTAGCCAAAAGGAAGGTCTCATGATTAACTGTGAATCAATAAGTCATACACATGTAACAACCTTCAACTAGATTTAACAGGTATTCCTCCTAGCCCATTTACCCTTATTTGTTTCATCAATATTCAAGGAAACACTTTAAGAATCAAGTGAAACAACGTGTTAGCATGGGTGAAATGGTTCAAATTGATAAAATAGGTGGTAAATGTTGGTGTGTGTATTTTCCACATCATTAGGTGATATCGTAGGTCCATGTGTCATTTAGGGGTCATTATGAGATTCTCTTATGCATCAGTGCGTTAGTGCATTAGCATGTCAGTGTGTCAGTGCGTCATATGCATCATTGGGAGTTACACTTCTATTCTAGGAATGTAACTCCCTTTCTCTACTCAAGTTGTCATGATTACAGCACTGGAGGTTACTCAGTACCTCCTATATGTACATGTCTTTTGATCTATGAGATAGAGGAGAGTTTTATGGCTTAACCAGGTTCTGCCCATGTTTCAAATCTTTGCATGCACATTTGGTTGATGCTCACTCCCCCCGAAATCTCTTCACGCTATCATTCACATGTCTGTTGATGTGCACGTCATCCCTCATAATCCTCGCTTGTGGGTTTTAAACCCTCTTACATGGTATCAGAGTGGATCTTGTGGATCCATGCACCCTTCGACATTTCTGTGCGTGTTTTCTGCCTTTCGGCGTGATATCTAGTTCTTGTTGCATGTGTCGTAATGGATATTCCATTATGTGCTTCAGTGCATTTATTTGGGCCTTTATACCTCTCTTTGGTTCTTGAGTGGTCATGGTGGCTTGTTATGGTTTTGAGTCTAGTGGTTATTGGTCTTCGACCATTCATTGTAGCTCTTTGTGTCCGTGCATCAGCTTCTTGCTCATATTGCATTTGTTGGTGATTGGTTTTCATGGTTTTGGCTTTATGAAGGTTGTTATTCTAGGATTCTCTGTATTTCATGAGCCTGAACCCTTGCTAAATCTCTTGGCCAATTTCCCCAACTCTTGTTTTTTTCTCTACTTGCCTTTTTTAAGGGACTCATGCATGGTTCGTGGTTTGATCATTTCAGCATTCAAAAACTTGTTGGTTTGTGTCTTTTGGCTTGCTGGGACATGTTTTTACATTCCTTGCATTATGCCTTGGTTGAACTGATGGTTTTTTAGTTCCTCATACTTGTGCATCTGTATTAACTCAATTTTTTTTTGTCGATCTTCCTATTTCCGTTTTGCAACTAGCTATCGGCTCGAGGTTGCTTCTGTGGGGAAATTTTTTTCATTTGGCCCATTGCCATCTGATTAGTGACTCATACACAGCTGGAAAATGCATTCGATTTCCCACTCGTACTTATTTGGATGCTTCGTCTGGACTCGACTTGGCATCACAGCTGACTCGACTCCACCTTGTTATTCATGTTAGTGCTAGATTAGCCCTGCTCCTTGTGACTTGGGTTAGACAAGCCCTTGGCTCTACAATGTGGTTGAATTGAATCCTTTGCTTGCCTCTCTAGTCTACACTCAAGCCCGTCTGCGAGATTCAACCATTGTTTGGAGCTCTTCTGAAACTCACCTATGTTGAAACCATTCTATGTATAGTCACCTTCCACTCGGGCACGTGACCTTCATTCAGCCTGCGTTTTTCTCCTTTCTAGATTGTTTTGGGTGGTTTGGTCATCGTTGCATAGCTACACGTTGTTCTTCTGACCTGCCCACCCTCCTACACAGCTACACATGGACTTGGTCTCTGTCAACATTTTAGGAGCTCTCTTCTACCCTCTTTGATGGTTACCTGCAACCTGCAACACCTAACACGTGGTTTTCCATTCTCTCGAACCAACTCCCTTGGCTCAGTCAACATCCACGGTGGTTTTCAATGCTCTCCAACGTGCACTTTCACTATAGCACTCAATGTGGGCCCATGCTTCCCCTTTAGAATTATTTGGTGGTTAAAATAATCCATTTTTTGATGTTTTGAGGATAAAAACATTATTCCATGGGATGTAATAAATTTTAGGCTTCATTTTTTCTTGTATTATGTCCTTCCTTTGAGTGACGAAGATGGAGGGCGAGGTCCAGGGCTGGTAGGAGGCTATCCCCCCCTCGCAGTCAAAACAAACCCCTACTAAAATTTCATGTCATTTCTAATGAGTACCCACACGATAGCCTTTGCACCCATATCATGCACTTTTTTAATGCGTTTGCATCATCTAGTGCATTTTTCCATCAGTTGCGAGAATCATTTTAATGCGATAACTTTTGACTCGCTGCTCATTTCTGAGTGCTTCCTTGGTCAAAGTTTCATGATTTTTCACACATTACGTGATGGGATTGTCAGTTTTGTAAATGCACTACTTTTATAAAGTGCCACATTCCGGGGGGTTGCTTGTACTCTTGGGCTTTCACACGCAGATGCATTATCGGCCGAGTCTGACGTCTTGATTTTGTGCATCTTACATTTTTCATCATAGAGGGTGTTGTTTCTAGATGTGAGCATTGTAGGATCACTTTACAACCTCCACCACTTCTCACTGGGAGAAGGAACTATTCATCTTTGTGTGCTTCCATCGAACGTTACTTCACCCACGAGGGTCTCTTACCCTTCTTGCTTGGGCCTATTCCTGTACCCACTGATCATCATCATCTAGAGGACTTCCTTGACACTTGTGACCATGTCTTTGGTCACATGATGATGCATGTTTCCAGATGTCTCTAGTTTCACATGACACAATCAAGTCCACCTCATCATGTCTAAAGCATTCTTTAGTCCCTCTATGGAGACCCTTCACATACTGCCACCACTGTTGCTACTACTAATTCAGTTGTCTCCTCCATTTCTTCATGTCATGGCAGTTCCACTGACATAGACTTATTTGGTTCTAATTCTGATGAAGAGGATTGTGCATCTAGTTCTGATGTCGAGAGTACTACAGAGGACTCTTCTCCTCTTTCTCTCACTATTCCAGAGAGTGTTACTAAATCCCACATCTCATTAGATATCAAGCAGTCTCATACTCAGTCTCACACCATCATTACACTAGCCTCCTTTCCACATCTAGTGTGTGAGGCCCCTTTCACTCCTCTACCTTCATCAGATGACTCATACCAATCTGAAATTGCTCTTCTGTTTGTTGAGCCCCCTCATTGGGATGAGTATCTACCTGATCTTAGTCATCTTTTCACAGAGTCCACTTGTGATGCTCTACAGGTCCTTCATCCATCTACAGGTGTTTCAGAGGGGTTCATCATCTCTTTTGTTAGGAGTTCCCCTTCCGGGAATCATGTCACTTCCACATTTCTAGAGACCTTCATTGATCCACCCTTTCTTGTGGATCCCTTTTCTGTTGTGGAGGATGTTTTTTTCCCTTCACATCACTTAGAAATCCTTTCTGCGGGTGTTCCTCTTTTTCACTCTGACGGTCCTACGCACGTGGAATTACCTTTGGTTCCTTAGCACTCACTTGCTAGACCTATGTCAAACTTCCATGCACCAGACTCAGAGTTCTTCGTGTTGATACCTTCAGTTTCCTTTGTGGAGTGGGCAGACTTCCAGCACATCATTTATGTCCTTCCTAAGGGTAGGCACATAGTTCGGTGCTGGTGGATCTTCTTCAGTCTAGAGGTAGAGGATCTCATGATCGACATTCTTTTGGGAGACCTCCTAGAGCTGCAGAGTTCAGATCCATCCATGGCATCTTCCACATTCCTCTTGTCTCCCTCTTCTTCTCTCTTCTTCTTCTTTCCAAGAGATTGCCTCTTTGTACATGGGTACCCTTTCAGGCTCATCTATGGTTGGGACCCATTTTTGGCATCTTTCTTAGATTAGAGAGTGTTTTGTTCTCTTGTGGTGGATGTTTTTCCCACTGGGTTTTCCTTCACTACTTGGGACCTTTTTCTTGTGCATGGGTACCTCATAAAGCTTTGTGCCGCGAGCCATTTCTCATTTCTGTCTTTCCGCCTCATCCTAAGTTACGATGAAGTGGGGGTGTTGGTGTGTGTATTTTCCACATAATTAGGTGAGTCATCTCACTTAGGTTAGATCGTAGGTCCATGTGTCATTTAGGGGTCATTATGAGATTATCTTATGCGTCATTAGGAGTTACACTTCTATTATGGGAATGTAACTCCCCCTCTCTACTCGAGTTGTCATGATTGCAGCACTGGGGGTTACTCAGCACCTCCTATATGTACATGTCTTTTGATCTATGAGATAGAGGAGAGCTTTATGGCTTAACCAGGTTCTACCCGTGTTTCAAATATTTGCATGCACATTCGGTTGATGCTCGTTCCTCCCGAGATCTCTTCATGCTGCCATTCACATGTCCATTGATGTGCACATCATCCCTCATGATCCTCGCATGTGGGTTTTAAACCCTATTTCATTAAAAAAGTGAAAGGTGATATTCAAGATGAAGAGGAATCAGATGAAAGAAGTAAATGAAAGACTTAAGATCAAAACAACATCTTAAAAAATAAGAATAAATTACTTATCTAGTAATTTGTAGATCTGAAGGTGGTTTTTAGTTGATGAGTTTTTATGGGAGATATGGGAATTTGTATAGTGCCATGAAAATAGAGCAAGCGTGTTTTTTTGTGATGATTTGAAGCTGTGGAGGAGATGACTAGATGCTGGTGAAGACTTGGTGTGCTCTGGTTCGTTGTCTAGTAGTATGAATGCTCGAGAGTTAAAATGCCAAAGATAAGGTGAATGAATGAATTAGAGAACCCATGAAAAGAGTTAGAAACTCTTATTTAAGGGTAACTGATGACAGTTAGGGAACTGACACTGATTGATGAATAACCAATTTCGGTTAAGGAGAATTGGTCTAATTGGCTAAAAATGGATTTATTACTCATAGATTTAGTGTGAGTCAAGTTTCAATCCCAGGTCAGAAGCGGGAGTTAATTCTAAATATAGTGGGAGAGAGGTTAGAGAGATCATAGGTCATAATGGTTAAGGTTAGAACAAGTCCTAATTGGTTATGGAGTGTGGGGAGTTGGTCTTAGCCAGTAATGAGGTTGGAATAGTTCTAGGGTGAGGTAGCTAGATGAGGTGGATATTAATCTAATTAAAGTAATTAAATTAATAATAGTGTGAGGATTAATTTAATTATAGGTGATTAAATTAATACCAATGTGGGGAAGGGAGCCTTGACTAGGTATATGTGTCGAATTGATGAGTCATAAGGGGTTAAAGGGCTTGTGACCTAAATTTGGTGTCTATATTTGCCCCTTTTTAATGCGTAGCTTGTATTGGTAAGTGACAATGACAAAAACAAGAGTGGTTACCCCAAGTATGGGTTGATGTGATCTCCCTAAAATTTGAAGTTAATGAAGGAGAATGTGGAATTGGTGATGAGTTTAATAGAAATGGTAGGTTTAAAAGAAAAATAAGATAAGGTTCAGGCATGGGTAATGGTTATCTTGGGTGCAAGTAATAGTGGGGGAATTCAACCACACGTACATGTATAGAATGTGACAAGGAACTAGGATGAAGAACTCACAAACTCTACATCATCAAAGGTTGATAGTTTATACAAACAAGCTTGAAGTGATCCAAGTATCCACGGTATAGGGTATGGTCCTAAAACAAAACTAGACTAGGTGTAGGAACGGGTATTATGTGTGTTCCAGAAAACCAAAAGGTTTTGTCTGGTCAAGATAAACATCACAACATTAGGCAAGGCAAGGTTGGTAGGATAAATAATATGAGTAGCATCATCACAAGGAATAGTGAGTAGGTGAATTTGAGTGTCAAATGGGCAAGTTTGTGTTGGATTTATAGGTAAGGTCATAGGTAAGGCCAAGGTAGAGGCAAAAACATGCCCCAACTGATAGTGTGGTTGGGTGTTAGGTAGTAAGTCAATAAGGTAGGGTTACAAAGTTGGGGTGAGGTCGTGGTTATATATGGTTGAATGAGTCAATTTCCATTGTTGTGATGAAATGGAAATTAGATGTTTAGGCATGGTTGAGTTAGATGTAGGCATGATGAAGTCAATATGGATTGTCATTGTATTGGTGTCATGAAAAAGAGATGGTGTAGGCATGGTTGAGTTGAAAATTTCCAACTTATTGTTTTTTATGGAAATTATATGATTGGTATGGTTGATTTTAATTTGGTTTTGATTTAATTTCCAAGTTATTGATTATATGGAAATTAAATGATGATGTACATAGGTGATGTATATTTTTGGTTTAATTTAACTTCCAAATTATTGTTTTTATGGAAACTAATTTTTTTTTATGGGGGAAAACATGATGGGGTAAAAGAGTGGCTGAGCTAACCTCAAAGGGCCCCATGCCCTAAGATTGTTACCTACATAGCCCTTGTGAAAAGGGCCCCATGCCGGTGTAGTTTTCCCATAGGATAGGGAAGAATAAGATTATGTAGGTGATTAGGTTGGTGATTTTATGTATGGTTAAATGGGAAAGGTCAGTTAGGCATGGTTGCATCAAGTTTGATTAGGCATGGTTGTGTCTAGTTCATTTAGGAATGGTTGTGTCTAGGTTGATTAGGTAAGATAGAATGTGTAAGATGAGTTGATTGAAGTAGATGATGAATATAAATGTAGGTGGAAGGAGAAGAATTCCTAGAAAATAAGTTTCGAAAGTCTTGTCAGGTGTAGAAGAATAAATAGGTAAGCAAAGGGGTGAATGGTAGAAGAGGTGAAAATTCTCCATAAGTGGCAAGAACCAATATGAACATACCCAAGAATGGATTGTGAACTTAAGCCCCATAATATTGCTTGATTGAAATTTCTAGGGGTGAAATAAGTGGTTTGATCACTATGTCTGAAGTACATGTGTCATACCTTAAATAGGCAACAAAGAATAAAAAGAGGTAAGGTGGAGAATTGTGTTTAGTGTAACCTTGTTGTGAGATAGCATGCCCCTTATGCAAGATACCCAAAACTAGAATAGGAAATTCCATGACTAAAAGTTTTTATTTATCTTGATTTTTCTTTTTCTTTTTGTTGTCATAGACTAATCGATGTGGGAAGTCTATGTGGGATAAATATGATATCTCCTTGAGATCTTCGTGAAGATGATCGATGCGAGAAGCTTCATCATAATAATTTTTGTATTTTTATTCTTTAGAAATAGTCATCTTTTTGGATAGAATTTATACAATATAGCTAACTTTTATAGTTGTCTTTCGAGGGAGAAATCTACTTTTAGCAACTAGAAAGAGAGGTAGAGGTCCTATGTAGGGATTCATCTATTTGCGAGAAGTTTGACTCAAGGAGTTGAGTTTTTTGTTATCCCATGTATTTTTTTTCATTTTATTGTTGAAATTTTGGTCATGGATGAAACTATGAAGAAGCATAAGCCTCTTGTATGAAGGCAAAACCATGAAACAAAATAGGTTAGCTATGCAAAAGAGGTACTCAAGTGAAGAAAAACCATGGGATTCCATCCTAAAAAGGATGAAAAGTATCCATGAGAATCATGCCATGAGTATAGATGTGATAATCATATTGAATATTAAGGGTAAATGGTGGTAGCTAAATACACAATTCTGTTTCATTCATTGTTCATTGAGATAGGTAGATGAAAGGAAATGTTCTCTTAAGGGACAAGCATGTAACTGACATAAACTGATGTTTTACTTTATTTAATAATAGAATGGTTTTTGATGCAAGGAATTAAGAGGCTCAGGTTTGGGTTTACCTTAGAGAGAGGATAAACAATAAGCACATGATCCATAGGTTTGGGTGACAATGGATGGTCCAAGCTAATTAGGATAAAACTTTCCCCATTTACTTTTCTCGGCTTTGGTTACTTTTTAATTTTCTTTTAGGACAAGATCGTTGACTTTTTAATGTTTGTTCATGAACACATTTGTCATAGGCATGTTTGATATGTTTTTCGGTAGATTTTAAGGTTAGTTGGTGGAGGCATCTCAAGAATAGCCTTGATTTTAGTAGGATCAACTTCCATGCCTCACAAAGAAACAATGAAACCAATAATTTTTCTAGAGAGAACTGCAAACATGTACTCCAGTTGAAGGAAAACACATTATTTGATAAGATGGTAAAAGATGATTTTGAGGATAGGGAGATGTTCAACACAACTTGTATATTTTCTAAGAAGGTCATCGACATATTCTTCCTGTATGTCATGCATGATATCATGGAAGATATAGGTGATTAGACGCTGATAAGTGGCACCAATGTTTTAAAAGCCAAAAGTGTCCAAAAGTGTCTAGTAACTCCATAACCAAAAAATCATCCTACTCCTCCCCAATGAGAGCACCTCTAGTAGGTGCCCCAAAAGCCTATGGTGTGGACCCTGATGATCCAACTACAATCTTCTAAGGTCTCTGATGGTGAGCTCCTAATAACTGAGCTCTAGGTCCACCCTATGTCCTGATGGGACCCCTAGGAGGAGGCCCCATACTCTGACCTCTCTGACATATCTGACCCCTATGGAACCCCTAGGAGGGGCTCTATCATGGCTAGCTACATGTCCTCCTCCTAATCCTCCATGTATAACGGAATTAACATCCTAAAGGGTCTATAGAATCTGAGGTAGGATAGCTGCTACACCCTGATCTGGTGGTGGTGGTGGTGGTGGTAAGTCTGAGTCTCTGTCAAGGTTCATCTCACTCCGTCTGAGCCTTCTACACAAACCAAAGCAAGAGTTAGTTTATTTGCTAAGTTTTACACAACTTCCATGTTTACTAAAATATACAAATTCTATCTAAGTTGTTTTCTAGGTTTAAAAGTGTGTTAGTTTTAATTTTATGTCTCAAGTTTTCTAGTGTTCCCAATGGTCCAATATTTTAAACCACTGCTCTGATACCAAGTGTGATGCCCATTAAAAAAACCCACTTGAGACCCACGAAACAACCTAGGGTTGGAAAATTATGGAATTTTTTTTTTATTAGAAGTGTCCACAACCAAGTTGCAAGACAATAGTTGACCCTATTAGGTTCCAAAATAAATCTAAATTACTAGAAAATATTCTTCCTTCATTAAAAAATTTCAATTTCACATGGTTCAAATTTTAGGGTTAGAAGTTTTAGTTAGGTTCAGGGAGTAATTTACCCCCATACCCGCTCTATAACAGGCTTAAAGTTTCAAATTAATTTTTCTCATACTTAATGTATTCAAAAAAATTCCCTAAATCATTCCCATTGGATAGGAAATTTTCTCACCTTTCTGGTGATATAGAGAAGTCCTCCTAACTCCTTCAGGAACTCAAGACATGGATAAGCGGAGATTAGGGGTCAAATTTTCCCCAAGGGGACACGTGTCAAGCAGGGGTGAAGGGAAAATTTCGGGTCAGTGGGTCGCGGGGTGGCATTAAGGATTTTTAATTACATGGTAGAAATTTCCCAGTTTCGTCCGCACCTCCACGAGACCTCCAACAACACGTGGTGGCCTCTGAGTCATCGCCGACAACAAGGAAACAAAGGGTGGGGTGGCGGGAGAGTTTGAGGCATTTCACCCAAAGGGGAAGAAAACAAAACAATGCCCATGCACCCATGGGTCCACCAGGGGCACGTGGCACTCCACAATTTTCCATGGGGAGAAGGGAGAGGGAGAGGTGGGCGGCGGAGTTGATTTGTGAATTTTTCCAAAGGGAGGACAAAGGGGAAGTTGGACATGCGGGTCCGTGTGCCTGTGAGAATAATTTCCCAAAGTGAGGGTGGGAGTGTGGGGCTGCAGGGAAATTTATCAAAAATTTCCAAAGACCAAAATATAAAAAAACAAAGGGTCCTCCCACCCCACTAGCACCCCAATCTGTCACGTGGCAGCCTGTGATATGTCGCGGGCCGGCGGGGTAAAATGGAAAAATTTTCCAAATTTTTCAAAAGGTCTAAGGGCAAAAGAAAATGTTGTGCCTCCACCACTACCCCATGAGGACACATGGCAGCCGCTGATTGGCTACGGGTCGATGGAGGAAAAGATGAAAAAATTTCCGAACCAAAATTTTTCAAAAAAAAATTCTAAGGATTTTTAATGGGAATTTTTTTGGGAAAAATTTTCCATGGCCAAGGTAGAGAAACTTCAAAGTGTCATAACTTGAGCTAGAAAGCTCAATTTTGGGAAAACAAGGACTTTCTAGAAATCTATTGATGCCCTCTTTTCATAGAAAACATAAATTTTACTTTTTGATAAATTTTAAAGGGTAAATTTTACAAAAACGATTTGCAGACTTTTAAAATGCCAACTGGTAATTTCCAATTTTCAAATTTGATTAAATTGGATCTCCTCCTTCACTCAACATGCCAATCAGACATGGAGGATTATTATGGGGAGGAGTTAAAGTGTTTTAGGGAAGTGATTTTGCTCAATTTATTTCAAGTTGCATTTTTCCAACAATTGACAGAAAAATGACTATTAGAGGGATTGGATTCAATTTTGCATTAATTTAACTTGTCTTCTTAAGTGTTCTTTGTCAATTTGAGTTCCTTAATATTTTAGCATGCTAAATTATATCAATTCCAAGTTGATTGTTAAGTGTAGGTCTGAACTATGCATTTTATTTAAATTTATCAGTTTTAAAATTTGCTGCAGAGATTCACTTCAAGGAAAATTTTGTATATCCAATTTATCATTTAAGTGTAATATCTTATTTCTAATCTAGTATAATACATTTAGTTGTATGTAAGAAATTCATTGCAAAGCTAGATTGTATTTTTTGAATTTCCAATTTCATATATTTCCAAAAGAAACAAGCAATAAACTTCCTTCATACGTATTTTCTTTCCTTTACCATTAAACAGAGATTCCAATCACAATTTTATTTCCCAACTCAACACCACAATGTAAAAGAGAGATGAACTTGCAATTCTTCATTAATTCAAAAGGAGAAACATCTTTAAATTTTTTTTTGAATGCAATTAACATAAATTCTATTTCTTTCTTTTCTATGTACAGAGAAAAATGTGAATGTCTTTCACACTTCAAATATCTACTTTCATAATCAATTACATCCATCTTTCCTCACAAAATACATATTACAATTTCATCCACAACAAGTGGGAAAGGATTAAAAATAAATATGTTTTCACAAGGGACTGTCAAACTGCATTTTTCCTTTGCTCCAGGACAGCAACATGCACATTTTCTCTTTCTCCAAGTTGGTCACAACAAAAAGGGGGGAAAGGCAACGCTCTCCACCCAACCAAGACATCAAATGAAAGGAGAAGCCTTCCTTCATCATTGGCCCCTGAGCCCCAACCAAGATACAATAAAAGATGAAATTCAACCCATGGTAACAAATGGCTTCCAAAACACACAACATTCTTTCAAACATGCACATTTCAATATAAAACATAGTTCAACACAAAACAACAGTTCACAAATGCAATTGAAAACATACCAATCAAAAATCAAGCTTGATCATGCAAACCAAAGGAGCAAGGTCTATGGGGGAAGCTACTTATGCCTCCCAAATGGAAATTAGGCATCCACCAAAACAAACCAAAAATAAATCATCACACACACACATCCTTATGCCCCCCACAAATCCCTCCTTATGCCCACAAAATATTTCCTTATGCCCCCCATAAAGTAAAAAATGCAAGCTATTTCTTTTCCATGGTGGATCCCAAACCCAAACTCCCTCCACAAAACTATGATGCCAATGGAATTCCTTATGCCCCACATGGATTACCCATAGCCTTCTCCTACACCTTCCCTGAGGTAGTCTACCCAACTAGCCAACAAATAAATCAAATCACACACCATTCACACAACACAACAAGAAAATGACAGCATAAAAAAAAGGAGTTAAATTCCTTCCTCTCCATAGTTACTTTTGTATCCAACAACAAGCTTCAAATTGTAATAACACAGTTCAAAACAACAATGCCAAGTATGAATTTATCTCTAGATTCTTCCACAATCCACAAGAGCTCTAAACAGAAAAAATGCACCCCCAAGGAAGAATGCAAAAAGGTTCAACAACCCAAATCAAGCAAGGAGTTTGAATTATATAGAAGAGGTAAGAAGAAAGGATGATGTGGATCCATGTAGGATGCCACATCACACATCCTCAAATTCAAACACAAAAGAAAAAAATACATTATCCCAAGCACAATAAAGAGGTGGGTGAAAATATGACAAGTCACTTGCACACTCCAAAAATCCCACACCTCAAGGGACAACAAAATAAATAAAATGTAAGAAATTGTAATTAAAAACAAGCAACATGATTAATAAAATTCATTATAACAGTCACAAATCAATTCTCCAACCATAAGTATGGTTGGTAAATTAAATTTAGAGGCATGGGACAAATTTTACTTGTCCCACAAGCCTCCAAAAATAGCCCCCAAGGACAAATTCTAATTTTTCATGGAGGTGAAGTATTTCATACTCCAAAATCTGACTTACAAAATCTCTTACACAACTTACACATCCCTTAAAAATTTAATACAAACAACCAATAACTCTTATAATTACTTTCCATATCCCAATTTAATTTATTTAAATTTTAATCATATGATTCTCACATTAATTTTCCACAACATAATTAATTAAAGGAACACATCACTAATAAAATGCATACAACAAAAATAAAAGAAACAAATTAATAAAATACATAATACCCATGGTCACCTGTAAAGGTAATCCCCCCATGAGAATCCCTAGCAAAACAACACACAACATAATAAAATGAGTTTCCATGGTGACCATGTCGAATTCACTTAGAATTCCATTGTGGTTGGTCTTTGATCCCCTGATGTTTTGTTGTGATATTTTTAACCTGCAAAATGAAAATACCTCCTTCGGCCTCATGGCCATATCAGAACATCCAACATGATATAAATGAAATCACAAAACCAAATATATAAATGAATCACAACAACATCGAAGTAACAACTACATCATTTGCATTTTTAATTAAAAACTATATCATCATCATACAATATAATTTTTCTAGATCTACTCATAATATCCAAAATCATATGTCCGAACAACATCCATAAAATTTCCATGTCTAATAGTATATCACCATCCACATATGAGTGTCTTTAATAATCATCATGCATCATAACCAATCAATATAAACAATAATCCATGATCAAATGTCTAACAACATACTAATCAAAACATAATAATGTCCATACTGTGATCAACTATATCAAAATAAGTATCAACAGGTGTCAAAGGGAAGTGGGAACTACATCCATCATGATGATAGGTCAAAGGTCCCAAATAAATGGTGTTCACAAAAAAAAAATTTTAAAAGAATGGATTATGGATCCACGAACTCCATGGGTGAAGGTGGTGCGATAGGAAAAGAAGGTAAAGAAGGTTGATCTTCTTCAACAAGGTTGTTTCTAGCCTTATCAAGACTAGGTGGTTCAACGAATCAACTACCACAGCGGTCTTTATGTTTTTGGGTAGTGTAAGGGATAACTATGTGATGACCTTGTTTGTAAAGACCAAATACAAAACCCTTCTAAGCATAGTGATGAAGAGAGGTGTGGGAAAAGCAATGGTTGGTAAGGTAATAGAAGTTGGAAGGAAAAGGTTGTGTTTGAGTAGATTGTTTGGGTGTATATGAAGAAGCATCAAGTCCCCCAAATGTCAAGTAGGTGTGAATGTGAGGAGGAATGTATGGAAAGGTGTCTTCTATATGATGATCATAATGTAGGTGTTGGTGATGGTTTCTGTACTCTTGAGGAGTTTGGAACGTGTTGATGTTGTACAAGTGAAACTCCCCCAGGGTAAGGCGTTGAAAAACACCTTCCAGAGGGTCAGAAGTTGGTACTTGGGTGGAGGAAATGGATGAGGTATTTGGAGTTTGAGAAGAAGAATTAGTAGATGGGTTAACTTTGGAAGTTGTGGCGATAGTAGGAAGAGGTGGGCTAGTTGATGAAGGTGCAGTAGAATTGGTAGATGAAGTAGCGAAAGAAGACCAGGAAGTAGTGGTTGAAGGTGAATTGGCAGTGGTAGTAGATGAGGAAGTTGAGGTAGTAGATGAGGAAGCAATGTTAGTACATGCCTTAACTAGGATAATGACATCATTGGGTCAATATAACATGTTACATGTTTTGAAAGGTGAAGGATCTACCAGAATAGTGTAAGGATGGCCTTTATATTCGAACTTGATGCAGCGGTGAAGAGTCGAAGGTACACACCCCATGGCATAGATCCAGGGTTGGATAAGGAACATGTTATATTTGAATTCCCCTTCGAGAACATAGAAAAATTAAAGAATGGTGCAGGGACCCATTCGAATGTGGAGGATAATGGTGCCGAGAATAGAATTCGAAGCATCATTGAAAAATGTACATAAATGGGTTATTATGAATGCAATTAGTAGGTATGCACATTTTTTCATATGCATGAGAAAAATAATATTAATACTCGCACCTCCATTAATCATAACGTGTCAGATGTGAGTATTCTCAATGTTGATGGAGATGAAGAAGGTGGGGTCAAGATTGTTTGCATGATGAGGAGTAATCTCTGAGTCTGAGAAACTAATAGTAGAAAGTTGGTGAGCGGTAGTAGTAATAGCGGTTTTTGGTGGAGCAGTGAGAGAGACCACATGATGAGGTGTGAATATAGCGGTAATAGGCATGGGGTCATTTGGTAGAACCTCAATAGTTTACACGATCTCGAGGAGGAGCTAGAGATGAGACTTGAAGGTTTAGATGAGGTCATAGAAAGACATTTTTAGAGGATATTGGTGGAATTGTTTGGTCATGGTACGATGTGCAACTATGTTAGAAATTGGATAGGTCGGCCCACAAATGGTTACCTTAGGGGTAGGTGCAGATGGAATGGAAGGTGCAGGTACACTAGATGGGTTGTCATTCTACTCTTTTCCTTTTTATTTCTATGCTCGAGTGGAAATGTGAACCATCTTAATCTGAGGAAAAGAGAAGGGTGTGTCATGAAAGGTATAATGACAAAAATGACAAAATCCTAGCTTGGAATAAGAGCCCTGTGAAATGAGTATGGCACATTGGCATTTTGGAGGGGGTTGGGATAGCTCTCTGATTTGGACCATATTGATCTCAAATGTTGGAGGAGGAAAAGAGGTTTGTTGAGGTGAAGGCGAAGGTCTTTGAATAGATATAGGGAAATTTTGCATGGCGAAAGGCAGAGGTGGAATGGGCTCTTCATCCAAAAATTCATCCTTGTCAAAGAGAGCTTCGAGAGAACACATTTGAAGAAGAATATTTTTAAGGGGCTTAAAATTTTCAACATCATTCCCCAGTACACAATGATAAGAAAAAATCATGGTATCTTTAAACACTTTTGGTTTAGCTTCAAGTGGTTCATAAGGCCCGAGAGGTGGAAATGTAACGGCAGAAGTTTCCAACAACCGAGAGACGATGTTAGCATAAGAACCTGCTAAGGGATCACAATGAGAAGTGAGAGTGGGTTTGGATGGAAGTTTGGGTTACTTCTATGTAAGAGGTATTTCTTGAGTGGGAGTTGGAGGTTGAGTAGGTTTTACTACCTTTTTGGTAGGTAGTGTGGTTTTAGGCTTGGGTTGCACCTTCTTGGGTAAAGGTGTTTGGGTAGTGCATGAAGTAGAAGGTAATGCAGAAGTTGGAAGTGGATGGGTCAGCCACGGTGAGAGTGGAGGTGCGGTAAAGATAGTGGTAGGAGGTAATACGGATCATGTAAGTGGAAGAAAAGGTAATGGGTTGGGTAGGGAAGCAGGAAGGGGCAATGTAGAAGGCTTAGGTGGAATGGAAGGTTTTGGTAAGGATGTAGGTTGCTTTGTTTTAGTTTTACCTTGGGTAGGAGGTTGGTTTACCAATTTTGATCGATGAGGACCTAATATGGATTGAATTGGCAAAGGTGAAAGAGGAGGACTGGGAGAAACTGGGGTATAAGGCCTAAGAGGTTGGGTTTTCCTATTACGTAAGGGAACAAGTTTGGTGATAGTTTGGGAAGAGGTGGCTAGATTGATCTTTAAAGGAGCATGCATTAGACTCGGTGTCAATGAAACCCATAAGGTAGAGATAGGTTTGTGTGCAAATGAAGGTATGGTTGTAGGTAGAGGTTTGGTTGTAGGTGTTTGTTGGGGTAACGATAAAGGTTTTGGTATAGGTGACACTGATGTAGAAAAATCTACTATAATAATCTCAAGTGCTATGGATTAAGTTGTATTTAACACTTTAGGGAAAATCATTGAAGTTTCTATGGACAAAATTTGCATTTTAGTTGATATGAGAAGTCAAAGGCATCCCCAAAGCATGGAGTAGTTGACATACTCCAAATGATCAGCCAAATGGGAGAAGGGCTTAGAAGTAGAGGAAGATGGTGACGAACTTTGTTAAAATTTTTGAGGTCTGTGAAATAAGGAAGTTTTGGGATTCTGAATCTATAGGAAGAAGTGATGTGAGAATATTAACAAGATCTTGTTAGACCCTAGGAAATGCATCACTAACCGGAAGAGAGTATAAAATTGGCTCCTCTATAGGTCAAGGAGGGGGAAAAGTAGGTGATGAAGACTCTTCCTTAAGTGGAAAAGAGGATAAAATAGAATCTTCTTTGGGTAAAATTTTGGCAAACACGGAATCTTCAATACATAACAAAATAATTGGGCTAAGCACCTCTATAGATGATGAGGTATACAAGGTAATCTCATCCATGGGTAGAGGAGCTTGTGTAAGAATCTCATCAATAGAAGGGATGGAAGGCAACTATATGGAACAAAATGGTACTATGGAAAATATGGTATGGACTTCATGGACATGGGTGTTATCGCTAGAAGTCTCACTGGCTTGAATTGATGAATGGGTATGGTTTGGAAAAGGTTTCCTAAAGACCAGTAGATTTTGATTTTCAGGCATGTTAGGGTTATCCAGGACAATATATACATTATCTAACATTTCCTGGATAATTTATTTGAATGTTTTACAATTTTTATTACTATGTCCTCTAACGTGGTATTAGTTACAATAATCGTTCTCTTTATATAATGTGGGTATAGGAAGGGAAGGGTCAAATCCAATATGTGGTTTGATTGGTGAAATATTGATGGCTTCTAATTTTAGCATCTTTTCCAACACAAAAGAATAAAGATCTCCTATAGGGGTATGTCTTCACTATTCTTTCTTGTATTGGAAGTTCTAAATAGCGGAAATATTAGAAGCAGGTTTTTATTGGTTCAATGGATGCGATGAGGCAGATTTCAAGACCACCACATTGGTGAATCTCTTTGCTTTAGCATGGGTATTTTGTAGTTTAGAAAAGGAAGAAGAGTCATTCAATGTAAACGGAGTGATTTTGTTGCACAATTGTATCTTCTTCTCTTTGATAGCACAAATTTATAGCTTTCGGGCCATAGTGAACTCCTCATCAAAATTTTAGAATGTTTGAACCTGAAGAGTTGGAGAGATGTACCTACAACAAGCTCTAGTGAACAACTCTATTAGCTTGGTAGGAAGAAGTTGAAAGGTGATTTGATTGGTAAGACTCCTCCAACATGAGACAAAATATGTGATAGATTTGTCTTCGTATTGATGCATAAAATATAGATTATTCATAGTTAAACTCTTAATGATGTTGATGGAAAAATGATCAAGAAAGGCCTGGGATAATTGATTGAATGAAAAGATAGAGTGTCTACGTAAAGCACTATACCAATATAAGGTAGGTCATGTCAAAGACATGGGGAAAGTACTAAGAAGCAAGGCATCATCATGGGCAATCAAATAACATACATTTTTGAATGATCACAAATGTTTTTACAGATCTTCCTTACTATTAAATCAGTTAAATCTAGGCATCTCCCAATGTGGGGGATAAGGATGAATAGGTATGGAAGGATGAATATTCTCATTAAAAATTTCAGCATAATTCAATGTATTACATGAACCAAAGAAAAATGTTTCCATGGTTTACATCTTGTCCATCATCATTTTGATTAGATCCATTGTTGAATTATATTGAGACACACCTCCCACAGTATAAGGAGGTGGATACAATGTAGGAGGAAGGCTCGTATATGGACGTTTCATGTAAGAAAAATGAGAGGGATGAAAATAAGTAGTGGTAGATGATGATGACATATACCCTGAATGGGAGCTATAAGTGACGATTGGTGGATGAGACAAGGTATAGGTGGGAGGGACCTATGTAGATACCCATGTGGCAATAGGTGGTAGATCAATTAGTATAGACATGATCAGACTATGAAAAAGGGTCAACTCAATTGGAGGTTACAAGATAATGATGATTGATGATGTTGGAATCCCTACACTAAGAGCTATAGATTACAGCATGGCGGATGTCGCAGGTGCAACAGATGTCAAGGGTGATATTGATACTGAATATGTGGGGTCAATATAAAATATGTCAGGATATGATGTGGAATTGGGTAACGCTACACTAGTATTAGCCCATAAAAAAGTGGGTGAAAGAGTGGGAGAAATGGAGACATGCATCTTGTATATGAGTTGTCCTAACAAGTCACATGTGGATGAATAGGTGAGGTAATACTAAAATGCAACAAGATTTTGATCAAGGAGTTTTGCAAGCTCCTCATCACCTGCATGTATAATAATAGGAGAGGTGTGGTCCATGGGTGAAGAGATATAAGGCGGTGAAGGACTAGAAGGCAGTGGTTAGTGGTGAGCATAAAAAACTATAGCATTGGCTTGTCTGTAAGTTAAAACCATATGAATGGTATTATGAAGTTCTACAGAAAGTGCAGAAACACATAAATAGAAGATAACAGGGACCTAGCAAATGGAATTTTTTTATTTTGATAGAAAAATCAAAACAAAGAGACCAAAAACGGTAGGGTAACCGATGCCGCTTGCTATACCAATGTCGGTTAATGTAAATGAATGGAAATTTTTTAAATATGGAGATGAAGAATGTAAATTGGGTGGACCTGAACTATGCTATTGGTAATAGATACTTAGAAATGTGATAAATGACATAAACAAGTTACAAAAAAATATGGATGTGAATTAAATACTATTTTTGGAAAAATAACCAAAATAGTAGGGAACCGATGTTGGTTAGTCAACCAATGTCGGTATGAAGAGGTAACTAATGTCGGTTACTTTGAAATTTGAGAATATGGTGGAAATTTGAATTTTAGGTGATTAATTCAAATGAAAACACCAACCTTGAAACTGAGAATGATAGTGATGAGTCCTAACACACCCAGAATGAACCGAAATACACCAGTTATGATGTTTGGATGTGAAAGATAAGAAAAAAAAGAGGAAACAACCTCACACCTCAAAACACAATTCAGGTAAAAACTAACAAACACATAAAATCCTATGCTTTATATATTAATGTTATTTGGCTTATACCATTTAAAAACTGACTATGAGTAGAATAGAGTTTTTGGTCAACGAGGGTACCCTATAAGCATTTTATTACTAGTTTTAGGTGATTTTTGGATAGAGGGACCCAATATACCTTTTGGTATGTGTGGTATAACTCTGATATGATGAGTGGCCATAACACAAGTTGGATCCACCACCAATCCAATTATTAATCGTTGACGGCAATTTTTGGGAAGGAAGATATTTAAGAAGTTTGTAAATTGTTCAAGTGATTTAGACAGGGGTGTGTGTGCACAAAGTGTGAACTACACTTAATTCCTACCAATTATCAATTAGCCATGACCTCTAGTATATAGATTAAAATAAATTTAGGTGATCTAAATGCAACATACAAAGGATGAAATGCAGAGATTTTTAAGTTCAAATCAAAACTGAAATCGGATGTAGCAAATAGAGAATAGGTCAAGTGGATGATTTTTCACTAAATACAAGTGCAAAATAAAGTGAGAAGAATTATTTTTAAAAACCAAATCACGAATTTATTTTAGACAAGTTGACGAAGAGAATATTGACCAGAGAGATTTAATGTGAATTTTTTGAAAAAGAAAGAAACACACAATTCCCTATATGAAGAAATGCAAAGAACCCACAAGAAGGGGTCCCATCGAGCATGCCAAAATGTTTCACCTCAAAGTAATGTGATAAAACAGATAAAGGTAATGGGCGTAGGAGGAATACCTATGATTATGTAAATGGTGTGCGCACATAGAATGTTGACCAAGCTGATTTTAGATATCTTCCTTTTGGCTATGAGAAACTACCTGTAAGAAACACAACAAGACCACAAAATAACATTAACAATATAGGTTGGTGGACTGCCTAGCAAGAGCTAGATCCAGGAAGTGAGCTACTTGCTAGAAGGCTATCAATCCACTTTCAAATATAATTTAATGCAACAAATAACATGAAATAAGTAAATCCTATTGTAATGGTACAATTTAGGTGTCTCATGCTAATATAACAAGTAAATTTAATCTAACAGAAAAAAGTTACGATTAAATTCAGAGGGGTGGTAGGTTTTTTTGGGTTTGCAGGTCTGACAAAGGTTGTAGTTGAGGTTTGGGTGAAGTATAGTAAGGTTCTTGGTTGTTTAGGAGAAGTTATGAGCTCGTTGTTATAAGAAAATTTATTAGTAATAGAGACTGGTATCAGTTAGGTGACTGATTCCTATACTAGAAAATGACTGATGCCAATTGAGTGACCGGTACCAGTAGGGGAAATATAGTGGAAATATCAAAAATGTTTTTTTTGGGTCTCTTTATGATTGCACAAACAGTTAAGGGGGTTCATGAAGGATGATGTGATTTTTGTTATGGATCAGCAAGAGTGGTAGAGGTGTTAGGATGAGTGAAATGGTTCAAGTTGATGGAATAGGTGGTAAACAAATAAAAGGTAGTATTTGAGATAGAGAGGGATCGAATAAGAGAAGTAAATTAAAGACTTAAGATCAAAACAAAAGATTAAAAAATAATAATGAATGAATTATCTGGTAATCAGTAGATTTGAAGGCATTTGTTGGTTGATGAGTGTTCAGCGGAGATAAGGTAATGTGTCTAATGTTGCAGAAATGGAGATTATGTGCTCTATTGTGATGATCCAAAGTTTTGGAGGAGATGACTAGATGCTGGTGAAGAGCTAGTGTGCTCCAGTTCATCATCTAGTAGTTTGAATGTTTGAGAGTTAGAATACCAAAGCTAAGGTGAATGAATGAATTGGAGTACTCGTGCAAAGATTTAGAAACTCTTATTTAAGGGTAACCAACAACAGTTAGGGAATACGATTCAACCGAGGGATAACTGACGTTGGTTAAGGAGAATTGGTCTAGTTAGCTAAAAATAGCTTGATTACTCACAGATTTGGCATGATTCAAGTTTTATTCCTAGTTCAGAAGTGGGAGCTAACACTAAATATAGCGGGAGAGAGGTTGGAGAGATCATAGGTCATAATGGTTAAGGTTATAACAAGTCCTATTTGGTTAGGGAGTGTGGGGAGTTGGTCTTAGCCATTAATGAGGTTAGAATAGTTATAGGATGAGGTAGTTAGATGAGGTGGATATTTATCTAATTAAAGTAATTAAATTAATAATAACATGAGGATTAATTTAACTATAGGTGATTAAATTACTACAAATGTGGGGAAAGGGGCCATGGCTAGGTATATGTATCGAATTGATGAGTCAAAAGGGGTTAAAGGGCTTGTGAAATAAATTTGGTGTCTACAGAAATAGGTAATTCATATACTCTTTTGTAATATCCTCCACACATAAGGAAATATTTAGAAAATGATGGACATACTCCTTTACTGAACCTGTTTGTCACAACTTTGTTGATTGGCTGAAGTAATTCTCTGACACACTATAACTATAGTGTAATTGAACCTCTTCAGCAAAAAATTTTCATGTGACACTTTAACCATTCTTATTCCTTTAAGAACATAACCAATGATACCAAATAAATTGGTCAGGTTTTAGATATAAGGAAGCCATGGTAACCTTTTTTCTAGATGGGATCTGATAGAGATCAAATTAATTTTCCATTTGGGTAATCTAGTTGAGCGGATCCTTTCCATCGAATTTACAAATTTCCACTTTTGGAATAATGCTTCATCATTGGTGAGGATGTCCACATGAATTTGTAAAGGATCATTCTAGATTGGAGTGAATTTTAATTGTGTGAGTATTTCTAGAGGAACCAATATGACTATAATTAGAATTTGTGTTTAAGAGAGCATACAATAGTTCTTACTTCATTGATTGAAAATATATCTAAATTTTACCCTTAAGGATACCTTTCAGATGAGGAAGCTCATTATTGAGGTCATCCTTACCTTATTATTTACCCTTTTCTAAATTTGGATGATTAGCTTAGATACTCTTGAACAAAAAGATTCTAAATCTTTGTCTTCCTTATTTGGGGTAGATAAAATAGGGAAAAAATATAGGGTTTGGGTTTTCATAAATTTACTATCCAAATAGAGGAAATCATAAAGAAGAAATCCTAGATAATTTTTTAAAATATTTCCAAAAATATAAGAAAATTAGAAAAAAATGATAAAAATGAAACCTGGGTGGCCAAATTATGAAAAAACATAAAACCACTATATATTTTTAAAATTAAGTAAAAAAAATTTGAAATTTTGAGAGGAGCTTACTTGACTGATTTCCCCATACCAAAAAAAAAAATCAAGAAACTTCACTACAAATCTTGAGATATATTTGAACCATCATAATTAGGGTTTGGCGCAGCGCTAGCTGAGATCAGGCTCTGATACCATTTGTAATGAAATTACTTGTATAAATCTTATTATCAACAACAATAGAACATCAAAGAACATAAGATTATAGATAAATGATCTCAATATGCAAGTATAATAGCTTAGACACTTCAAGGGGGAAACCTCCAAACCATATAACAAGACTCAAATGTTTAATATGATGATTAACTACTTCTCACTACCACTTATATATACCAATCCTATGCTATGGTCAACACCAAGGCTGACCTACTAAACATATAAAAGCATAAATGAATAACATATGACATAAAGGGATATTATGCAAGCCATAATTTGAAACTACATATCCAATATAAGTTATAAGACTTAGGGTGTAACAACACATTCCTTCATGAACAACTATCCCTAGTATGCCCTTCCACTTCACAATTAGTGCACCATAACCCACTATGTTTTTGATGCACTGAATTAGTAGATAAATCCTCCAATTGCTTAGCCATAGATACTATTTGCGCTTCAAGAAAATGAATCACTCCATTATCTGAACTCCCAACTGCATCAGTGTGCATAGTTTCTTCCAAATCCTTGAGTGGATCAATAAATATTTTATGTGATAAGGCCCTTAGGAACAGAGTCAACAAACCCCCAAAAAACCACTGTGAATTTTTTCTTTGATGAATATCATAAGATATCTTAGATAATAGAGTCTTAAACAATGCATTTTACTCCCTCACACTTTAAGATAAACACTTATTTTTGTCCTTGAGTTCACTAATACTCTATTTCTCAAACTCAAGAATGTGAAAATCAGCTAAAAATGTCATGTGTAGTGCATCATAATCCACCGTGATCTAGTGTGGATAATAATTCTTGTACCAACTGTGTGTGCACCTTTGAAGTGTGGTGGAAAATTGACTTTCCTTTTTATCAAAATCTGTTATGCCCTTATCTCTCCATAATAATTCAAATTTGTGCACATGCTCAACAAAATACTTTGTACCTCTATACTTTGGAAAATGAAGATACATCTTAAATAAGCCGTGAGGCATTTGCTATTGTTCTTTTTGTTGCTACAATGGTTACTGAGGTGGATATTGTGGTAGTTTATGGGGTGGTGGACCCTACCTTGGATTAGGGATAGATCCAAAACATGATCCTCCACCAGAATTCTCTCCACATGGTGACCTTCCTAGCCCTCCTTAGCCTCTTGTTGTGACCTAAGGTCTAGTAGATGAACTCCCTTGTGTCCTAGTTGTCATAATGAACTAGAAACTAACAATTTTTGCTATTAAAAACCTATAGGGATGCTTCTAATGGTTTATGTGTGAAAAATTTATCCTGACGATGCACTTGTAAAGATAACTAAAAAATTACTTCCTGACATAGGTGTCTATTTTGCTACCATGTGTCTATCTCTAATTTGTCGTGCTTCTCAAGCTGAAACTAAAAGATGTCTACCCATGTCTCCTACCCAACGAATATATCTTTCTTTCTCGGATTCATTATGATAATCTTCAACAATTAAATCTAGATATATAATACCTTATATAAGGGCTAGGTAGTTAGGTAGGGTTAGATGCATGCCCATGGTCCTCATTATATCATTAAACATGCTCTCATCAGAAGCTGATGGGGTATCTCTACTATTCTTTCCCAATTTTGAAAGGACATGATACTGTGGCTCCTCATCTTCCATGGGGCTCCCATCACTTCTGTCAGTCATCATTCTTCTCGACCTCAGTGCTTCATTAATTATCCTTTGTCACACATCATTATACTTGATTTGTCTCTCCTCTCTCCTTCTTTATTCCACTAGGTACGCCACCATCCATTTTAGACCTTCTCCCTACCCCTACGTGTGGTGGGGGTTTAACTTGCCATAAGAAATCTCACATTCCTAATTCTACCATCAAGATCTTGATAGTTAGTGGTATTGAGCACAAATGAGATACTCTTGGATGGCACACGAACTAGAATTCTGATTCCTATGGGAAAGATTATGTCAAAACTACATATTCTAAAGTATAGTTGTGCAATACACCTTCCCACCACTGATATATAGCTTTAGTCCATGTTTCATTCAAATCAAAGAGTATTTGATAGTCTTCCTACATCCAAATGTGCTTTCCTAGCCAAACACCTCTATTATCTGCATAAGCTTTCAACCACTAGTTTAACTCTACTGGAAAGAAGTTGAAAATGTCGCATACATGTATTCATAAAGATTATCCTCCACCCACTTTCATGTGTTAAAATCAAGTCTAGTGTTGTATCTATGTGCAAACATGTCCTGACCATCATATATCCAGTTCTCAATATTATTCAAAGAAAATCAAAATGGTGTCTTTCTACAACATCCTAGTAGACAAATTGAAAAGAGGTCCCGGTAACATAACCAAAATGTAGTATTTATTTACCCAACACCTAGCTATGCCCACTGGCACTTCATCCAGACATGTCTAAATTCTCACCCAAAGTGCTTGTAGCCACAAGGTCCCTCCTCTTTTATGCCTATCAGTTTGTTAGCATACATATTCATATGTATAACCATAACATTCATCTAATAAGTGATATCAAATAATTCCAGTAACACATATAATAAGGAAATAATTCCACATAAAGAATAACTATCAAGATCTTAATTCCCATAATCCCATACTCAGATATGGTCAATTTAATAATCCAAACATATTTATCCATTGTAAACCATTAATCATAACATAACAAGTAGTTGATTATAATAACCTCAAAAAATTCATGCATTGGACCATGCACGTACTCATACAAACTCCAAACCATATATTGGTGAACTCCCCATTCGCACTTCACTCTAATATGTCAGAAATATCTCATACACATGCACACACTTTTCAACAAGGATGCACTATCTATATATAAGGGTGGCGACTTACCATTCATCACTTCATGCACCTTCCTAATAATAGGCGTGCCTAAAATACATCCCACATACTCCTTACAAATTTTACTAATAATAGACTATGATAAATATATGACATTTGTTTATTCCTATTATTATCCTATTCTATGTATCTACTTTATCTTTATCTGCATGTTACTTATTTTCCGTTGCTTTTCTACTAAGTCTTTGTGCTTTTCTCTATTTCTGGATCTTTATTTGAGTAGCACTCTAAATCTAGTTTTCTATTTTATCCTTTCTAGAAAATTGGCTAAGTCCTTGATTTCATGACTACATGCATGCAGCCTCACATGCTGACTTATCTTACCTCTAAGTGCACCCCTTGCATGTTATCATATCCTTCTACACACACGCAATCCTACATGTAAGACTTTTTTGTCAGTGATAGTCAATTTTCTCTAACCAACATATTAAGGTCAACATAATTAAATCATTGTTATATGCTAATTTATGTTTATCCCCTTTTAAATATAACATACCATAAATTCCCATAACCTAGTAAAGGTTCATACTAGTGAAAAATAATGCATAACCACTATTTTGTAAGAAATTGGTTCTTAGCATGGAGCAGTCCATATGTTAAAACATTTCAATGTTTTTCATTTTTACACTTAAATATTCTCATGTCACTATAAAAAAACCTCAATAAAAATCAAAGTGGGTTGGCTCAATAACCTTATCAATACAAAATAACAATAAATTATACAATTCTCACAATATGAGAATAAACACATCACAATGCACCAATATTAATCATAAATTCCAGTAAAGAGAGAGAATGTGAAGAGATTTGCTTGGTTTTCATAATGAGCTACAACATTAGGTGGGCTACCTAGTGTCACGTTTCCTATCTCAAATAATTTATTTTCATTTTCATTCACCTATCAAAGATATGGGTATCAACTAATATGATGGATTGAAACAAAATAATATAATAATAAGAATGATCATCATAAAAGCAAAATCACAATATACTTACTCATAGTAGCTAAACATGCAATTCTCATTATATAACCTCAATGATCTAAAAATTTTATCAATATTAAAACCAAGTACATATATGTATATATTTAAATAGCATATGATAATCCATAATATATCATGCTCAAATCATAAATGTAATCCTAACTAGTAGTTGTAAGATGTAACATACCTCCTAAAATGAGTAATAGAACACAAATACTTAAATTTTAACTAGTGTGCCCCATCAGGAACTTATTTATGTTATGAAAAAGTGCCCAAAGGGTGGGATATTACATCATTCTTAACTCAAGATGGTATATTTTTGTCCCAATCACAAAAAGGTGAGGTTGTTTCTTTCAAAAGAGTTTCTTAACTTCTCATGTGGGACTTCACTCACTTGTTTGGTCGCATTAGATAAAAACCTACTACATGAAGAGGTTCTACAACCTAATTTTCTCAATTTATATTACCCACACTGGTTCTAAATATGTCATATCCCCATACTCCACTTGAATATTTGATCGATCTAAATCATTGGGAAGGACTAGATGCATATTTTTTGAATATAGAAACATAATAAATATCATGAATCTTAGAGAGAGAAGTGAAAGGAAACTATTAATTCACACGACCAATATGTTCCATTATTTAAAAAGGCCCAAAAACTTTTAGGTGTTAACATAAAACATTTCCCAAAATTTAAGGAACTCTATTAAAGTCACACCCTTATAAGTACCTAATCCTTATATATATATATATATTAAAACATTAGGAATAAACTTTAAATAAAGATAAATTAAGGTTAACATAACCATTTTTTCTACTTGAGAATGATTTAATCTAAATCCAGTTAATCTGCAATGAATGGTAGATTTTCCTGATGAATTAGTTTCTAAAGATAATTACAAAATATCATGAATTAAAATTGAAAAAATACAAATAGTGATGGAGAATGTAACAAAGCACTAGTAATGAGAGGGAAAATAAGACTTAGCTGATATTTGGATTTCTATGCTAATATGGGTTGACCTAATGACTTGAAAAGGATGGAAATGATTTGATAGAGCTTCATTACTGAAATTGTTTCCTAAACATTTTCCTGGACCAAAGACCTTTAACACTGTGTGATTATTTTTGCATAGCTAATTGAATCTTCAAAACCCTAGATGGTGAAATATTCATACAAAATAACCATTATTTGGGTTTTTGGCACCCTTTTGGACCACTAACATCACCAATAATATAAATAGGGATTAAACCGCACATCATTCTCACCGAAAATGTAATATTTAGAATGTGTGGAACCATATTGATAATGATGACCTTGCAACAATGTGATTGTATTTGAACTTTTACCTAGATTTACTTGAGATAATGTGTCTTTTTTTTCTTGGATATCTAAGTGGATGACTACTCTAGAATGATTTTTTAGAGTATATGAGGCTCAAGAGAGTCTTGGAGTAACTTTTCTTGTGATTTATCTTAGTATGTGCTCATTAAAATGTTAGGTGTCAAGTGGATTAAATGTTCTCATTGATGAGAGATGAATAAATTTATTATATATGTGTTCTAGATGTAGAAAACTTAGATAAATCTGATTAAAAGTATATCAAAGGAATTAAAATTAACAAAAATGTCATTAGAAGCTGATGGACCAAAGTAGCTAGGTTTCCCCATAGGGTATGGGTGTTATGGACCAATCTAGACACTATGACCCTAGATGCATGTGTGAGTAATATGAAATTTGGAATTGTAATGTGAGGGTATAGCCTCATTTTATGGAATAATATGACTGTTATGCAAATAAATAGATTTTATGTGCAATCAATAATGAGTCATATATAGCTATGGATAACATAACTGGTCAAATTGAGAAAGTGTGGGCTAGTGAAAGAGTGTTATACTACTTGTTTAATTTCAAGACATGAATTACAAAAATAAGTGTCTACATTTTCCGTCCTTAAAGTATGGAATTGAAAATTGTGTGCTTAAAGGAAAAGTCACATGATTATGTAGAAACACTTTTCCTTCACTCGGAGTGCCTTGTGTTTTTGTTAGGACTTTATCTTTCATAGAGTCATTTTTTTTCTAAGATGAGTACCTACAAAGAAAAGTGTAGTCGATATCCATAGTATAGGAAATCAAACTTTAACATGAAAATAATGAACTTAGTTTAAAAATAACCTTATGTAAGTAGAAAAAAAAAAGAGATTACACCTAATTATTTTATGAGAGAGGGGGAGAGAGTACTCTCACTACCATTACCATGAAGATTTATTGAACTTTATGTTGGAGCAGTTTGGAATGAAATGTGGTGATCAATACCCAGGTGGATTCTTCCAAGGAGAATAAAAAGGTGTGAAAATTCACCGCACATGGTGAAGAGAATTATATGGGGAGTGCTTCTAGTTTCTCTACATCCCTCTACAAGGATAACAATCACCTCGACACTTCTCAAGATCAGCAAATAAGTGCATGTACAAATTAACTCAAGCCCAATTGATTTAAATAATTACATAATGTATCAAGGAAATGTTATCTTACACATAACCTAGGTTTCACCATAATTTGAACTGTACCATACATTATGTCATTCAAAATGAGAAAATATCTTGTAAATGTCTGTTAAAAACTATATAAATTGAGAAAATTATTGAACCTTCCCCCAGGATGGAATCATATGGAATGGTCCATAACATTTAGACACTATGGTGTTTTATGTACATTTTTTATCCCTATATGTTTTCTAAACCAAGTCTATTTTTGAGCCATTTTATGAACCTCTGAACTCTATGATGTTGTACTTCTTATTTATTTTCTCAATTATGAACTTTCATGAGGGTGATATATCACCTGATGGTTTCCCTTCTTGTTTAAAGCATGTGAGATAGAGAAATGTTAGTGTGGAAAAATAAGAGGACTTGTAGTTGATTTACACATGTGTTTTAGGATTCTATATGGGGGAATAGAGGAGTGTGCATGATGTATACCATGGTGCATACATAGTAATATATTAGAAAAATAGAAATGTTAGTAACAAGGAATAGAGAAACAACGTAGTAAATGTAAGAAAAATCATGTAAGGAAACACAAATAAAACAATATGGAAAACAACATGTTATATACATGGGACACCACTTAGTATGACATAAGAAAATTGAGGCACTCAAACCCAAAAATAAATAATCAAATAACATAGGTCATTGCCACAAACAAGTAAAAAATAATAGAAAGCATGTAAAACAAGATACATGCCTTAGTATGAAAATGATTCTAGTTTGGAATTATCCTACAAAATAGATACTACACATGAAGAACCAATTAGCATGTTAGATTAATAAATAGTATGACACGATGCATGTACTGAGTAAATGAGGTGAGAGAAAGTAAAGTAGAAAATTTTGGACCAATAGAACTTGTATGTGCGAAAGTGGAAAGTGAATTCCCCCAATAGCTTTTAAATAACTCATACAGATCAATGTCAAGCATCGTTCATCATGTAATAATATGTGTGTAGCCTACATTCAAATTAGTATACCACATGAATGCACATGTGTACAAAAAATGATATAACATAATATGTATCAATCTAACATGATAGTAATGTCCAACATGAATACTATAAGCATGCAATAGAAACAACCAAGCAAGAGTGGACAAATATTTTGGGAAGTTTTTATATATTTTAATGTTTTTGTATTTTTATGAATATTTTAATGTTTTTTGTATTTTTAGGCCCCCTAAGGGAATATATGAAAACGTATTCTCCAAAGACAAGGAAGGGTGATCAAAGAATACCCTTAGGGGGAAATATTTATATTTTTTACTGCTTTTGATGAATAAAAACTATGTATTAGAGAGGATAAGAAAGGTTTCCCCCCAATGTTTTTTTACAAAATATGATTCACATATGTAGCCACTCCTTCAATATTCAAATTGAACCTACAAATATAGTTTGTCATCGGGAAATGAGCGGGGGAGTTAGATTCCCCCTAGTGTGTGATTTTCATATGAACCATGCCATGGGAACCTCCTGAGGAAGTGGAGAAGATATATGGGATATGGAGACTTAGGCCTCAGTTGTACCAAAGAATGTGACTAAAATTCATATTTAGTAGAATATTTTGGAGGAGAGAAAGGTGGAATAGTATGACATAGATGTTTGGTGAATAAGATGATGAGGGGGAAAACATATAGTGTCAAAAGGATGAACCATGTATGGATTAAACACTAGTTTATTATAAGGAGGAATTTGAGGATAGAATAAAACTGCAAGAGACTCAATGCAATCAGGGAATATCATAACAACCTCAAGAAGAGTAAGATACATGAGGCCAACTACGTTATAAGACATGATATAAAAGTATTAGAAGTAATAAAAACATACAAATGTTTTCCAAAAGTAGTGAGAGTAAGATTATAATGAGTGACATAATGTAAAATGGTATTGGAAAACATATCATAAAGAAGTACATCAGATGTAGTGCAAGTAAGCTTATAAGATACAATGTATCCTTGTGTAGATATGTAGATACAAACTCAAGCATGTGTGAAGTAACATGTGTAAAATCCATAATCAGTGCAAACTTGAGAAGGGAAAATATATTTCCCCCATCACTATGGGTATATTAGATGTATTTATGAGAGGAATTGGTAATACATAACCTCAAGTGCGAGAGGACTATGTAGAAGAAGTGAGGAATCCATGGAAGAAGAGGAGGTAGTAGTACCAAGGTGTAGTTGAAGAGCTTGGGCTTATAGATCATGCATCAAGAACTTTAAGGAATGGATATTAGAAGAAGAATTAGGTTGAATACGAGTGACAAGAGGAGAAGAAAAAATAGTAGAAGACAGGAATGGAGACATTAAGATGATATTCACACATAGAGGTGGGAGGAGAAGAAACTAGAATGGAATATGTGATTACAACATGCATGGTTTAAACTAAGAATGACTTAGAAGAATATTATAATTGAGATTATTAGGCATGAATTGACATATAACATTAAGAGTATAAATACCTACTATAATTGGTAAAGTGATCTCCCCCAATACTCACACACGTGCATTTTCAAACCCATAAATACATATTGTAGAGGGATTTATGGTGTTAGCATTAAGTTTTATTTGATGTAAAAAAAAAATGTTGCATATATTAGGTACATAGCCATTATCGACAAGAGAACATTTTGCCAATACATTATATGTTTTGAATTCGATATACAATGGAGGAGCCTCATCCATGATGAAAAATAATAAAGAATTGGTATAAAGCCTATGACCCTAGAATGTAAAAAAATAAATCAAGAAATTAGAAGAAGAGAGATCCGATGAACAAATTACAAATGTCATGTTCACTAAATTATTTAACGTAAATGGTTAATATTTAAGGGGGTAGTAATTGATGGTATATTATCCTAATCAATTAGTTTCCAAAGATAATTGTAGCAATATTAGGAATAATATTTTAATAAAGTGAAATAATGATAGACAGTGTAAAAAAGCACTAGTAATGAGAGGGAGAAGAAGACTTAGCTGATTTTATACCTTCTTTGCTAATCTGGGATAACGTGATGATTGGAAAATGATAGAAATTTTTTGACAAATATTCACTACTGAAATTCTATCCTAAAAAACAACATGTAATAAAGTGTATGGTACATATGAAACTATGTCGTGAAACTTTTGATGCATGTGTACTACTTCTTGATCTTATCATGTCTATAGTTTGGACCTTTGACACTGTGTGATGCTCGATAACCCTAGATGGTGAAATAGACTTTGAAAAAAAAATTGTTTGGGTAATAGTTAATGTACAAAAGAAAATCGACACATGACCGTCTCTTACCGAACTCCCGAGGTCATGCTGGGAAAACTAGTGTGGAATGTGTGGATGGATGACTATGGGAAAATTAATGACTAAGATCTAGTAGTGTGATTTCCCAGTAGAAGAATCGGTAAAAGGGGAGATTTAGAGGCTATGAATGGTTAGCATAAATTCCCTATGGTCTGTTTTCCTAATGGGATCCAAGTGATTAACTAATTTGAAGTGTCAATGTAAACTAAATGAAATTAAAAATCTAAGCTAATACTGAAGGAAATTTACCTAAACAAATTGTAAGTGTAGAATCACATCACCCCTGAATGGCCTGGGTGTGGAGTGGGGAATTTAATGTGATTGCAAAACACAAGACCATCTCTCAAGCTGTGGGACTTGCAAACCTGAGATGGCCCTCTTGAGAAAGCTAGTTCTTGCTTCCTAATTTACCTGCCACAAACTACTCCAATGTAGGCAGAGTCTAACTAATCCTAATCTAACCGTTCCAAGGGGACGGAGAGAAAGAGAGAGGGTGAAAGATCCTACACTAAGCGGTGATACACCAGAAAGGGAAGTCTGAGATACTCTATTGAGGGATAATGAAATAGGTAAAAGGGAACTAAGGGAGGTCAGACAGAAGTGATACAGACACAGATCTAGGTTTGCCATAGAAACTTCATGAAGCAAGACGTTCTACACCTACAAACATGAAATACATGCATAGGAATCAAAGACGAGATAGAGAGGCAAAAAGAAACAACATAACAATACTAAGGGTTGAAATATGCCACGAAATAAGGTTTTATTTCTTTGTAATGTGCAAATACTATTACATGCAGTGGTCAGAGGCACAAATATGCTCTCCAGGCATAAGGAAATGTCTACAACTCAAATGGAGTCAGGAAATGACTTTGACAGAGTTTCCCTACAGCCAGAATGTCTCTCCCCTTCCTAAAATGAGAAGTGTTACAATATACAGAAAGAATAAGAGAGAGAAGAGGGAAAAATCAAATACTGCTTCAACCACCATGGGATACGCATTGAATCTTTCCTTGAAAGCTTCAACCACCATCAATCAATGCCCCCTGAAAATCTACCTACAATCTGTTGATTCTGGATCCTTAATAGATCAAATTAAATCTATTCTGGTAGTTGAAGAAATAAAATTCTACATTGATGACCTAGAAGATGTTTTCCTAATTTTCACCAAACAAATCCCACTAAGAATGATATTTTATGTTTCCATGGTGTAGAGGGGATTGAGACATTTTAAAAAAGTCTTCTCCCACCCAATCTGAGTTTCCAGTCAAAAGATATGGCCATTTGAATTTTTGAGTCACGGGTGCGCAATATTTAAAGAGTTTGTCCATACAAGGTCCACGCGGTAGCCCTGCACTTGTTTGAGATTTGGATCCTTCCTTCACTCTTGAAATTTCACCCATGGGACACATGGCGGATTCCATAGGATCCTTGAGCTCCCTTTGTATTTTTTTGGGGTCCCTTATGTTGGTGGAGACACTGTGCCCAACCTGAGACACGTGGCGGCTTTTTGCATGTTTGAAAACTGCCTCCAGACTCTACCTTTGAGATAGTTTCACACTGACACTTGGCTCCCTCCATTGGCCTGCCTCTTCTTTTTGAGCTTTGTTGACCATTGGCTATGTGGAGGGTTGGCGCAAGTTTGAGTCTCCACCCAGGGTCCCGCTTTTGAATGTGCATTGTTTGGACACTTGGCACCTTCCGCTGAGTTGAATAATTTTCAATGGTTGGTGCAACTTTTGGGGGCCTAAACACATGGAGGCTTGGTGCTTGTTTGAATATCCTTTTGGATTTAACCTATAGAGGTGCGCCGCTTGGACACTTGTCATCCTTCTCTGACTCTCTATACTTAGCCAATTTTGAGTTCATTCTGAGTCATTTATAGAGCCCGAAGACTTAGATCCTTCATCGTTTCTTTTCCTTTGAGCCTCTAAATCTTTGACAATGTTTCTTCTCCCTAAACCTATTACTCCATTGTAGAGCCTGCCTGTAACTTGTCTATTGGATTTGAAGCATAGGCTCATACGATGGAACTATTTCTTTAATTTCTTCTTGTGTAGGGTCGAATTTGACTCTTTTGGGCCTCTAGTTTCTTTTTTGTCATTCTGGAAAGTGAGCTCGCAGGTCTAAATCATTCCCTTCATATTTCCTTTACGTGCAAGGCTTATTTTGACCAAATTTTCTGGGGGGTGAATTTGGGATAGCAATTTGGCGACTCACTGGGACATTTTCCTACTAGATGAAGAGACCAGTAGCCTTGAAGCATCCATTGGGAATGGAGTCATGAATGATATCCTGGTACTGACCATTTATTGAAATGGACTCCCCAATTACTTGCACTTTCAATGTTCTACCTGACCCTGAGCTTGCTTGCATGTCTGCACTCTCAATTTTTTATAAAAAAATCTTGGAAATGGATTTTTTGAGTGTAGAAAATTGTATTGACCTAGGACTTTCATTTTTCCCTGAGATGGACTATATGCATGCTGAATTACATGGTGATATAACTTCAGAGAAACAAAACACAACAACATGCAGCAACACACACTATGTACAAAATATCAAATCATACATGCCTCAAATGAGACACGCAGAGTGTGCAAGAGCACTTCTTATGCTGAACAAAAACCTACTCCTACTCTTAAACTAATCAAAGAGAAAATAAAAGATTAAACAAAGTCTACCATAGGAAAGGAAAAATAGATTCCTTTTCTAAAAAGGGGCAGCCATGTAAATGGTTTTTCACTAAATATGGCTGCCTGGATGAGTAAAAAACTGACAATAAGCCGGTCTTCCTCCCAAATCAACAAGGTATCAACATCAATGTAAAATACCTCCTCAATCTAATTTGCGTTGGACTCTTGGAGGCATTGATGGTGACCCTTGACACTTTGAGGCTCTTCCTCATGCTTAGAAGCAAACATGACTGGTTTTGGCTTCTCCCTTGTCTCTAACGAAGCAAGTATCTGATTAGGAATGGTCTCATCATTCGGTTGTGCCCATTATTCTGATTCTTAACTCCAAAAATGTAGTCTTCCTGTGGACCTTCTTGGGTTGATGGTGTGAGAGAGATGATGAAATCCTCTTGCTCTTTCCCTTCCTTCTCTTTTTAAGAACATGGAAGACTCATATCTTCCAAATTTGGTTCTAGAGGGCCATTATGAGACACATGTTGCTTGCCTTGAATGCTCTCCTCCATGGCAGTAGGCTCATGTGCTTGAAAGGTGAATGATGGAGGAGCAAATGATGTAATCTCCATGGGTTTTTCTCCATCAAAGAAATCCTTCAAGTTAGATAGATAATTTGTCTCATAGTTGTCCTATTGCATATGCTCGACCTCCTCCATGGTGTCCTCTTGATCTATAACTTTCTCACCATGGTTCTCTTCATCCTCCAACATAAATTTTGAAAGCTCAAACTCTTCTTCAACATTAGAGCTTGAACAGGATGAAGTGGGAGGAATAATTGAAGGTCCTTCTATAGCATACTCCACACTTGGAGCCTCTGGAATTGTATGGTCCTCCTCCATCATGGGATCATCAATCAAATTAGGCCCTTGAAATAAAAACAAAGAATCTCCAATGATGCTTTCTTCATTGAGTGGCTTTAAAACTAATTTGATCTCTCCTAGCTACTTCTCTTCAATGGGGCTTGGATTTGATTTTTACTCTTCTTTAATGGGTTGTACAACTTGGATTAGATCAACATTCTCTTCATAAAGAGTGCCATTAGGGACACTGTATTCAGGGAAAATAGACTACTGATCTTCTTCTTGTTTTTTTTCCTTCTCTGCTACAAACTCAGCCTTAGCCACCACTGGCTCCTCAACCTTGACCTCCTCTATTGGCTTGACCATCAAGGGGATCTTTGTAAACCCAAATTTTGCATCCCAACTCTTCATATTGTCTATCATTTCTTCTTTTTTGGGCTCCCCTTCTTGTTGTTTTCCTTAACTAGATTCTTGAGTCTCTTCCCAACATGGAATTGGGAAAGCAAGAGGAGTGATAGGTTGGGGTTCAACCAGTTTTGCAATTGTTTGTGGTGGGGAGGGAAGTGGAACTTCTTGTTTGTTTGGAGGGGATGACTGTTTGGAAGGGAAAATGGTAGAGGAACTAAGGTGGGATGGGAGATCAAGAGATGGAGAAAAGAAACTAACACTTGGGGCAAAAAGTGAGGGGCTTGACTCTTGATCATGCTGAAATGATAAAGTTCTGAGAAAGAGAAAATGAAGAGCTAGGAAGTGGTGTACTTACCCATTGACAAGGTTTTCTTGTTTCCAACTCATAGGCCTCAATCTCCTCAATCCATTGTGTACGTTGAGGTAGCATTCCAACCATGAAGTCCAGCTTCTCCCGAGGGCTGTAATTTCTTGGAAAAGGGACTCCCCATAGACAAGATACCCTATAACCAATCTTAAATACCTTCATTTTTTTTGTACCCCTGAACTGCACCATGCCAGCCTCCATTTTTTGGATCTTCTCCAACAAACCAGAATTTTCTATGTAGTTGCCACCATTATATGTGCCCCCTTATTCTTGATAAGCATCATGGCCAAACTGGTTTTGACCCTACTCATATGGGTAAGCATAATGGTCCTGGATCTGATTATAATGTTGATTTGGAGGAGTTGGGAAATGCATTAGAGGTGAACTGCATTGCTACTAATAAGTGTGAGTTCCATGAAGGGAATGAAGTCATGATTGCACAACTTCATGGAATGGGAGAAAATGAAAGAGATGGAAGAAGAAAATGGATGGAATGGGTTATTGACCAGATGGAGTCACCAAATGTTCTTGCATGTGCCTCGATAGGCTGAATCTCACCAAGAGCATATCAACTTGATGAAATGAAGTGGTAAGGTGCTTCAAACCTATCCCATCGAGCGTGCCAAAACTGTTAGTGTAGAATCACATCACCCACGAATGGCTTGGGTGTGGAGTGGGGCATTCAAGGTGATTACAAAACATGGGACTATCTCTCAAGTTGTGGGACTTACAAACCTAAGATGGCTCTCTGGAGAAAGCCAGTTCTTGCTTCCTAATCTAAAAGGAATGATGACCAGATTGTGCCAATCCAAGAACACAGATGCTAATCAAACATCATGATCAATAAGATGAAAGTAATTTACCAGAATAACTTTACATAAACCTTTGTAAACAAATGAGCAACAATATCATATACTATTATGGAACTCAATGAAATATAATGATAATGGACCTTGCTTATATAGGTAAGGAATAACAATCGAAGAACCAATCAAGGTCTTAGATCAAGCCATAAATCATGGAAATAACTAGTCAAGGCCATAGATTTATGAGAGAACTAAACATCAAGGATCTAGTCAATACCATAGATCTAGGAAAGAACTAGTCAATACCATAGATCAAGGAAAGAACTTACCTAACAACTAAATGAATATCTCCCTAAATAAATAAAAATAAATATCCAGAGATAAGTGGGTGAGGATAAATACAATAAAGGTAAATAATGTACCTAGGTGAACATGAGCTAAGGTAAATACCTACTCTAGCATAATCTACCTACCACAAACTATTCCAGTGCAAGAGGAGTCTAACTAATCCTAATCTAACCATTCCAAGGGGACAGAGAGAAAGAGAGAGGGTGAAAGAGCCTACACTAAGCGGTGATACACCAGAAAGGGAAGTGTGAGATACTCTATTGAGGGAGAATGAAATAGGGAAAAGGGAACTGAGGGAGGTCAGACAAAAGTGACACATATGCATATCCAAGTCCACCATAGAAACTCCATGAAACATGACATCCTGCACCTACAAATGTGAAATACATGCACATGAAGATAACATGAGAGATAGAGGCATTGAGAAACAACAGAACAATGTTAAGGGTTGAAAGATGCCACGAAATAAGGTTTTGTTGCTCCGTAAGGTGCATAGACTATTACATGCAGTGCTTAGAGTCAAAAATATGCTCTCCAGGTGTAAGAGAAGGCCTACAACTCAAATGGAGTCGGGAAAGTACTTTGACAGAGTTTCCCTACACCCAGAATGTCTCTCACCTTACCAAAATGAGAAGTGTTACAATATACAGAAAGAATAAGAGAGAGAAGAGGGAAAGATCGAATCATGCTTCAACCACCACGGGATATGCATTGAATCTTACCTTGAAAGCTTCAACCACCATCAATCAATGCCCCATGCAAATCCTCCTACAATCTGTCGATTCTGGCTCCCTAACGGATCAAATTAAATCTAGTCTGGTAGTTGAAGAAATTAGATTCTGTATTAATGGCCTAGAAGATGTTTTCCCAATTTTCACCCACCAAATCCTGCTAAGAATGATATTTTATGTTTCCATGGCATAATGGGGGTCGAGACATTTCCAAAAAGTCTTCTCCCACCCAAATCTAAGTTTCCAGTCAAAAGATATGGCCATTTGAATTTTTGGGTCACGGCACACAATATTTAAAGAGTCTATCCATACAGGGTCCACGCAGTAGCCCTACACTTGTTTGAGATTTGGCTCCTTCCTTCTCTCTTGAAATTGTGCCCATGGGACACATGGCGGCTTTCTGCAGGCTCCTTGGGCTCCCTTTGTATTTTATTCGGCTCCCTTATGTTGGCGGAGACACTATGCCCGACCTAAGACACGTGGCAGCTTCGCACATGTCTAAAAACTACCTCCAGAATCTACCTTTGAGATAGTGTTGCGCTAACACTTGGCTCCCTTTGCATTGCCTGCCTATACTTTTTTGAGCTCCCTTGACCATTGGCTACGTGGAGGGCTGGCACAAGTTTGAGTCTCCATCTAGGGTCCCGCTTTTGAATGTGCGTTGTTTGGACACTTGGCACCTTCCGTTGAGTCGAAGAATTTTCAATGGCTGGTGAAACTTTTAGGGCCCTAGATGTGTGGAGGCTTGGTGCTTGTTTGATTTTGATTTTGGATTTATCCTTTGGAGGTGTGCCGCTTGGACACTTGGCAGCCTTCGCTGGCTCTCTATACTTGGCCAATTTTGGGCTCGTTCTGAGTCATTTACAGAGCCCGAAGAGTTAGAGCCTTTGTCGTTTCTTTTCCTTTGAGCCTCTGGTTCTTTGACACCGTTTCTTCTCCCCGAACCTGCTATTCCATTTTAGAGCCCGCCTATAACTTATCTGTTGGATTTGAACCATGAGCTCCTATGATGGAACCGTTTCTTTAATTTCTTCCTGTGCAGGGTCAAATTTGACTCTTTAGGACCTCTAGTTTCTTTTGTATAGTTCTGGAATGTGAGCTCGTAGGTTTGAATCGTTCCCTTCAGATTTCCTTTACATGAGGGGCTTTTTTGACTAAATTTTTCAGGGGGGAAATTTTTGGATAACACAAATCATATTACTTAAATATTAAAATCACTAAATAATAATTTGCTTTTATTCTATATAATCAAATCTACTTCGATACTAAAACTAAACAATCAAAATAACCCAGTGTGGTTATTCACCTATGTTGAGTGTATTCTAAATAATGCTAACATAATGCAAGATATTTTCCAATTAATCTATGATATATCAAGAAACCTCCTATAGATACTTTCCCTTTAAAATCCACAGGGATAGGAAAAGGAAGATCTATCACCGGGAGTTGATATAAGAGATATAAACCCACTTGGAAATTAACTAACAATTTGCAAATGAAAGATAATTATTTTCTACTTTATTTGATATGAATTATTTGAATGAATATGATTCAAAAACAACAATTTAAATAAATCAAGTAAACAAACAACACCTCCAACCTGGATATCCAAGAACAATGGCAAATCTGGTTGTGTGAATATTCGTCCCCTCATTTTTTCCTTTCAATTTCTATGTCCACATGAGTCCAATGAGTGGGAATGTAGTGACAAAAGAAGAAGAAAAGTGTAGCAATAGAAAAAAATTGGATTGACAGACCAGGAAGCTATGCGAGTGGAAGAATGCAATAACAATTGAATTAAGATTGGCCTTAGAATTTTCCAGCAAGAAAGGCAACAACTATGTAATAGCAAGAATACAAATTTTCTCTAGGTTTTTCTTGAACACAAGCATGCTATTTATAGGAATTTAGTTGGGCAATGGTTGAAACCACTTGGCAGCCAAAGGATGACATAAAAATAGTGAAGAGGAAGTTCAAAATATTAATAACCATCAATCACAAATAGAAGTGCAAGAATAGATTACCACAAGGCAGTTGGGCCTTGGAACCATCTAAAACAGGAAAGCAATGTGTCTAAAAAAGGAAGTTAAGTGAGATAATTCTACATCAAAATTTGAGTGAACTCTCTGTAAAATTTTCACACAACCACTACCCTATGCAAGGCAATAGTTACAGGATTTCTACCCTACCCATGGTAGTGGTTAGAAAACTGCCACCCTAACTAGGTGGTGGTCACAAAGCCACCACCCAAGCAAGGTGGCAGTTTTGACACTAAAGGTCAAAAATACTCCTAAATGAAGTGGGAAGCTAGGAAAAATCATGCAAGGGCTAAGTAGGGATACCTAGGCTACAAATACATACTGCAAATGAGTTTAGGAACTCAAACACCTTCTAAAAGAATATGAATAATCATTGGGGACATTTTGTAACCATTTTCTAACAATGTAGCACATGCAATTTTTTGGTGTATACATATTGCCCCCTTGGAGAAGTGTCTTAGCCATGGAGGGCGTAAAACATAGAGTCTAAGTATGGCGTTCCTGAAGTGGGGAGTTATAAGATATACCTAACACATCCATGTGCCAAAACATCACCATCTGAACTCCCACTACCTGTAAGAGGAAAATAAAACTCAAGTACAGATAGATAAAACTTCAAAAAATAAATAATAAACTAAAACGACAAGAGCACTTACCATTTGTGTGTAGATATAGAAATATACATGCATTAACGCTCCAGCACTATGAACACATGCACTAAAAATGAGGTCAAAAAACATATATATCAAAAGAAACTCACTATTTAATTATTTTACACATATTTGATTGCGATTTTTGAGCTTTAGACCCACGGTGACTGTTTTCGACAAGAGCATAACCAAAACGACCATTACAAGATCATGATCATGCCTCCACGAGAAAGAGATCAAGCTACAAAGTTAAAGGTTTTTTTTCCTCATTTGTTTATTTTGAAACCTAAAAGGTAAAAATGTCAAAATCTTTCTCTATGAGGGGGTTAATTTTTAAAATTTCTTGCTTTAGACTAGTCTTTAGGGGCCTCCCATAGGGTAGTATTTTATTTCATGAAAACGGTCAATTTTTTGCATTTTTATGAGCTTATTAGGGCCAAGTAGCTGTACGGAGAATCGGTTTAGGACTGCCACCCTGAGTAGGGCGACGGTTACAGGATCGCCGCCCTGGCAAGGCGGTGGTTACAAAACCACCACCTTGGCAAGGCAGCGGTCACAAAACCACCATGCTATAAAGGGCTGTGGTTTTGTACAGAATGCAAAATATACTTTTGCTTAGCTATTTTTTTAATTTTTGATGTTTTACGGTGTTTTCATGAGCTTGACTTTTGAAAATGTTACTAACTCACTCTTCTCACTTTTTGGGTGGATGCAAAAGAATGAGAAGTACATCTGATGGAGCCATGAACGGGAGTCTAATTGGCTCCTAGAGGTCCTTGATCAGCTTACTCAGGATGAGATTGACTGATTGTAAATAAAAACATATGGAGGATTACTCAAGTGCCCCATGTTACTCCTGATAGTCATATACTTTGTGACTTATTTTCCTACTAGGATGTAGACCTGAACACTTTCTCATTTCCTGGTGCTAGGGGTGAGTGGTCTATTACTTTGGAGGATGTGTATCATATACATAGATTTTAGATACTTGGGAGGAGGTTGAATCTTGAGACACTAGGATCTAGAGCCACGAAGACCTTGTCGGATATTTATATGGTTGATGTCATGGTGTTAGTTGGTTCCAAAAAGGGTATGAATTTCTAATCTATTACAACGTCTCTTATCCGCAAGGCCATCTTGGGTATTTTGGCTTCTCAAGGGTTCATTTTAAGAGACCTTTGGGAAATCGACTGTGAAAAATCCCTAGCGAATATCCCTAGAACCATTGTCATGAAAGATGTAAATTTTCTAGGGTTTGTAAGCAACATTTTCACCTAATTTTCAAGACATGCAACAAAAATGTTGTTTTTGTGTGGCAACAAGTTTACTATCATACAACTATAAGGTTGTTGTTTTATGAAAGTAAAATCATTGTCGACCATCAATCACAAATAGAAGTGCAAGAATATATTGTCACAAGGAACTTGGGCCTTGAAATCATCTAAAAAAAGGCAAGTAATGTGTCTAAAAATAAAAGTTAAGTGAGAGAATTCCATGTCAAAATGTGAGTGAACTCTCTAGAAAATTTACACAGGACCACTGCCCTATGTAGGGCAGTGGTTGAAAAACCGTTGCCCTGAATGGGTGGTGGTCACAAAACCACTACCCAAGCAGGGCAGTGGTTTTGACACTAAAGGTCAAAACTACTCTTAAATGAAGCGGGAAGCTAGAAAAAAGCATACAAGGGCTAAGTAGGGATACCTAGGCTATAAATACATACTACAAATGAGTGTAGGAACTTGACCACCTTCTAAAAGAATATGAATCATCAAAAGGGACCTTTTGTAACCATTTTATGCCAATGTAGCACATGCAATTTTTGGGTATGTACATATTGCCCCCTTTGAGAAGTGTCTTAGCCATGAAGAGTTGTAAAACATAGAGTCTGAGTATGGCATTCCTAAAATGGGGAGTTAGAAGCTATACCTGACACACCCGTGTGCTGAAACATCGCCATCTAAGCTCTCGCTACTAGCAAGAGGAAAAGAAAACTTAAGTGCAAATAGATAAAACTTTGAAAAATAAACACTAAACTAAAAGGACAAAAGGACTTACCATTTGTGTGGAGATATAGAAATATACATATGCTAATGCTTCAGCCCTATAAACACATGCACTCAAAGTGAGGTCAAAATAACATATATATATATATATATATATATATATATATATATATATATATATATATATATATAAACTCACTTTTCAATTCTTTTGAGCATATTTAATTGCGATTTTTGAGCTCTGGACCCACAATGACCACTTTCGATGAGAGCATAGCCAAAAAACCGTTACAAGATCGTGATCATGCCTCCATGAGTGAGAGATCGAGCTACAAATTCAAAGGTTAGTTTTTCTCATTTGTTTATTTGGAAACCTAAAAGGTAAAAATGCCGAAATCTTTGTCTAGGATGGGTTATTTTTGAAATTTCTTCCTTTAAACTAGTCTCTAGGGTGCGCCCATAGGGTAGTATTTTATTTCATGAAAAAAGTTCAATTTTTGTGTTTTTGTAAGCTTATTAGGGCCATGTAGCTGTACGGAGAATCCGTTCAGGACCACCACCCTAAGTAGGGAAGTGGTTATAGGATCGTCGTCCTGGCAAGGCGACAGTTACAAAATGTAAAATATACTTGTGCTTCAAAAATTCTTTGTTTATTTTTTATGTTTTAAAATGTTTTCATGAGCTTTCCTTTTGAAAATGTCACTGAATCGCTCTTTTTTCTTTTTTTGTGGATGCAAAAGAAGGAGTACATCCGATGGAGCTATGAGTAGGAGTCTGATTAGATCCCAGAGGTCCTTGATTAGATTACTCAGGATGAGATTGACTCATTGCAAAGAAAAAAGATCTCCAAGTGTGCGTTAATATCTCGCATGCCCCGCTTAGTCCCCGCATGCTTTGTTTTTTCCCTTTTCCCCTCTTTTCTTGGCCTTTTGCTCTTCAGTGATGAAACCGCCGCCCTGCCTGGGTGGCGGTCTCGTGACCGCCGCCTTGAACAGGGCGGCGGTCCTGTAACCACCGCCCTGCTCAGGGTGGTGGTCCTTTACATGCATTTTCCAGAAATCTCTTTTAACATGACTCACGTAATTTCAATGTTTTACCAGCTTTCTTTCACCGCCATAAGCTTGCATTTATGATTCTGGTTCCCTGGAATAGTGTTTTGCCATTGTTTATAGTTTAAGAGTTCCATTTGGTTTTTACCTTGGGTAAATGCAAATGCTATAAATAGTTGGCTTGTGCTCAAGCAAATGGCCCCTCAAAATTTGCCTCTGATTTCTCTTTGCAATAGATTTAGTTTTCATTTTGCTTAGAATGCTTAGTTTCTTTCATTACATGCTTAGTTAGCATTGTTTTACTGTTAGTAAGCCACATATCCATCTTGTGCAAGTACTGTTGTTATTTTATCCAATCCATTGGAATAAAATAGTCTGTTTACCAATAGGAAGCCATTAAAGTTACAGGTTTTGTTCTTCAAACAGGATAGTTTCAGGTTCTGGACGCTTTATGTTGCATGACTCGCAATAGATCCCGCTAGGAATTGCATAAGCCAAGCTCTGTACTCTTGCGCTATCCCTCTCCTACTCGCATTATATTCAGTTGGTATCCTGAGCTGCCTTTATCCCAATATCTACTTCTGTTGATGCTAACATTACACGCTTTTCTGGATCCACGTGAACATGAAGGAACGAGGAGATCACACTGAGGGGACAAGATCACACACACCATCAGATTCGCCACTGTTCTGCAGAATCCAGGTTCTAGCTTTCAAATTTCTAGTTAGAATCATATCAAATAGAGTAGTTAATTGCTTTATTTCAGTTAATTCTACTCTCGATATTGCCAGGGAAGCTGTGGGGATTGATAGTTTCTGAGAAACTATGATTCACTCCTCACTTCTGAGGTAGGATCGAGAGTCTTGCAAATAGATTAGATAAGCTATTTCATTGTTTAGAATAGATCTACAAATTACACAGACAAATAGCTACACTCAGTTATTTTGTTTGTTTTAAGTTGTTATTTTAGCTGTCAATTCTAGATATTTTAAATAGTTGCTTTCTTAAATTCATAAAGTTCATCAGAAAACACAAAAAAATAGAGAAATCATATATGCTATAGATATACTTCACATAGTTAAATTTCATTTTACTGTAGTTCATTTTACATTATTGCTTTTGTATGACAATAACGGGACCTAGAGAGCCTAGGGAATACGTATTCGAGCCAATCGTGCCTCAGCCCAATCTCATCACAGCAATAACTGATATAGACCAAAATCTTAGGATCCAAGTCTTCCGAACAATGGTAAGCTTGCAACAAATCAATTCCCAGTTGAGCGGGTTAAACGTAGAAGACGACCAAGCACACACATTTTGGTCAAATCAACCAAACTACAGATTACCCTAGGCAACATTCATATGACTGTAGAAGGGCTTGAAAGAGAACAAACATTTGGTTGTGATCCTTTGGTCCCACAGCCAGGCGCAGGAGACACTCTTACAGATATAGATACTAGCCTAAGAATTCAGGTTGCACGAACGCCTGTAAGATATTATGAGAAAATCACACAGTTATTGATCCTAAATATAGAAGCTGAGAAAGCATATGATTACTGGATACTAGGGATTAGGACTTGATTCCACGCATGACCATAACAGGTCCACAACAACTAAGAGTCTACGGTTGTGACCCACAAATCCCGCAGCCCAACGAATCCATAGGAGAATTAGACATAGACACTGGCCTACGCACACTAGTATTCCGGTCTACTCCACTTCCACCTATCATCATCGAATAATTATCCTTGCTAAACACAGCAGCTAACAGAGCTAGGGAATTCTGGACTAGGCCAGAGAATCGCCCATAGAAGTAACTATATCCATCATTCATTTCATGACCCTGTCCGGAGACATACACGAAACTATCCCGGGTCACTTTCCACGTATTCCACAACCTATAGATCGAATCACGCCGGAGCTCGTTACTGATTGGAGCCTTCAAGAAGTCATCCTTGTCGATCGATCTATCACATTAATTCAAGTTAGGAGGGCCTTCTTTTCCTTAGATTCAAGTTCTGCTAGTGCGTATTGAAGAAATTAGATTGCCTAACTAGTTTGTCTACATCTCACACATATTCCATACCCACCAGCTATCTCGGCACGACCTCGGGAGGTCGGGTGTGAGGAAGAGTTACTTGTAGATTCCCATGCTTGCATGTCACTTTTCCATCGTACAAAATTGGTGAACCCGACGTGAACCTTCTTATTTCTGCTCTGGAGTCAGATTTCTACTAGTTCTTTTTCAATTAAATGACTCTTTCGTCTTTACTATCTTATCAGCTTTCACCATCAGCTTGTACCTTCGCTCTCTCCCATTATTCTGTGGGTATTCATATACCCCCCGAATATGTCAGGATTTGATGCATATGGCAGACCCCTCTTGGGTCTTGAGGCATACTACGCCCAACAGAATAGACAATCATCACCCTCACTCTCAGTATGGGGTGACAACTATTCAGATAACCAATTATCAACACAAACTCCAAGGATCAGATATAGCTCATCCTTCCAAATAGAGGAGTTGGAACAACTCGCTCAAACGCAACAAACAGAGCCTTCAGGCTTGAACAATATGACGTTCACCGGAGAATCTGGTTCATCTCCTCAGGTACTACTTAGACCACAAATTAGTAGGCAATCAGACCCATACCAGGTTTTAGATGATGAACGTTCGGTATATTATGCCAGGAATGAACAATGCTCTCGGAGTATGTACCCACCCATAGGAGGTTTACAAACACAACCTGAAATCTCTTTCCAAGAAAATACCTCCATACCACGTCATATAGGAAATGCCCTCGGGGAAACTTGGCAGGGCAGTGATCAGTTCATAGCAGGGTATCATAGACCTATACAACACCATGATATACAACAAACGCCACCAAGGCAGAATATCGTGACTTCACCAAATGAAGTCATTTCAACTTTAGTAGAAAAAGTGAGAGGGTTAGAACTTGCCCAAGCAAGTCAAAATTCACAATTCATGCAAGCAGGAAGTTCCAATCCTCCACACCATCCTAGCCAAGTAGATCTCCTCACAAGAGTAGGCACGTTAGGCATGACTCCTTAGTATTCACAACAAACGCCAACTAGACCCACCATCTCTAACACTGTTCCTCCCGGTCTAGTACAAAACAATCCATTCCTGGACAGTACCCCGTCATACTTAAACATGTACTCCAAATCACCACAAGGGGATATGTTCTCCTCTCTCGGCATGTTTGCTCAAACACAGGGGCTTCCTTATGCCCCTGCCAATGCATATGCTACGCCATATCAACAACCCATTCCACCTTCGCTCTCTCAGCAGGCACCATCAATGGTCGAAACCTATGCGATAGGGACTTACTCAGAATATTTGAAAGAGCCCTTAGATTTCACCATACGAAGTGTCATGCTTCCAAGACCTCTTCCCGATTTTCCCAAATACAAAGGTGAGGGAGATCCAAATGCACATATCAAAGCTTACGCTACAGCCATTCGAGAACTACTCCCATGGGATGGGGTTGTTGCTAAAATATTCCCAAAAACCTTGGAAGGAATCACTCTCGATTGGTATTATAGAATACCTGAGGCTTCCATACATTCATTCAAACAACTCGTGTCAGAGTTCATCAAGGCCTTCGACATGAACAAATTATTAAGAATAGGAATCAGAGAATTCTTACACATCAAGCAAGAACACAATGAATCTGTCACCCATTTCATCCAGAGGTGGCGCATACAGTTCTTTATTCTTCGGCAAGTGCTCCCAATATGGATCAAATGGAACTATGTGATTTATTCCTTCATTCTCTTAGCAGGGAAGTGAAGGAAGAAGTCCAGAAGTTCCCATTAAGAACTTACGATGAAGTACTTGAGAGCGCTCTTCGAATAGATCAAGTGGTAATTGACAGTGGTCGCAAAACATATGGAGCAAATGGGAGGTTAGTCACCTCCAACCAGAGCACTACAACTTATCCTACTACCATGAATGTTAATCAAGGACCTAAAATCCTTAACAAAAATTGGGGTGTAACAACAGATGGAGTAACCGACCAGCCTAAGAAGGTAAATGTTGTCAATACTCCATCACAAATAAACAACCAACGAAATAACAACTTTACCCCAACAATCAATACAGTGGATTTTAACCATCCACAACAACAACAACAACAACAACGGCAAAATCCCATACAGGGTCCAAGCCAAAATTTAACTAGGTACCAAAACTAGAATTCAAACCAAAGACAACAAACGCAAAATTTTAATAGACAACGGTTTGATCAAAATTTTGGGCCACAATACACATCAAACCAACAAACTAGGAATTACAATCCTAATTTGTATTGTGGTTTCCACAAAATTCGGGGCCATGACACTAGAACGTGCCATGACTACAATAAATTCATGCAATGCTTGCCAGATGAACAAAGACAACTTTTCATGGATATGTTCTTGGCAGATCCTACGTCACCAACATCAAATACTTTTTCAGGGGCAGTTTCCCCTCAAAATGCACCCCTGAAGATCTTTAATGATCCACTCCCAAATCATGATAACAACAGGCTAAATCTAACTGGGATGAACAAGGGTGTAATGACAAGAAACAATGATCATGAAGCCTCGACCTCGCTAAATCCATTAGTTGCGCCACAACTAGGAAGTCAGCCATGACCTAAGGTAGTCGGTTTAGTGGAGTTAGACGCTGAACTACCCATCAAAGCTATAACAAGGACACGAGAGTATTTCTCTCAGCCAAGTCCAAGCCACCTGCCAGAGGTGGATGACATCCAACAAATCGTAGCAAAACCTGTGGGTGCCTATGATTTAATTAACGACCTAACAAAAACCTTCTCACACATTTCATTTTTAGACTTACTAAAGAACTCTCCTGCTCACAGGGCTGCTCTTTTAGAAGCATTAGGTTTAGGTCATTTAATTAACATCACTCCACCTCCTGAAACATAGGTAAATCATATAGACTTTGATGTTCATCCTCCGGGGTAGGTGGATAGGGATGTCGAATTCATATTCGAGATAAACAAAATGCCGACAGATGCTGAGATCGCACGCCGAGGTGATCCAGCCTTACATTTACAAGTATGGGTTTATAACAACTATGTAAAGCGTGCAATGATAGATGATGGGGCAGCGGTTAACATAGTCCCCTTCTCTTTCCTTCAAAAGCTAGGGTATGGAGAAACCAATTGTTCCACAACTTGAAATACACTAAGGGGCTATGATAGCCTTAAAGCCACCTCGGTTGGAACTATAATATTACCGGTCACCTTAGGACCCAAAACCATCTTGACTGAGTTTTATATTATAGATCGGGAAACTAACTATAATATGATCCTCAGCCGACCATGGATACACCGTATGAAGGCAATCCCTTCTACACTATTTCAAGAAGTAAGGTTTTTACACTTAGGAAGGATATTTGTAGCCAAAGGTGATCCAAAACCATTCGATGTACACCTAGCTGACTTAAAGAAAAGACCAGGCATGCACTCGGAGTTTGAACTCCCAACAAACCAACTTAATAAACCTACCGAAGCAAAACCAAGTGAAAATTTGGTACCTATGACAGATCTTGAAACTATGAGCCTAGCCAAGGAAACCCCAATCCCCAAAGATGAGGCTAACACTGTAGAAATATTTTCATTAGGAACTACTACAAAAATCGTTGAATTGCTAGAAAAGGATCTACCAATATTCTTACCATTTGATTCAGTAGGCATAGGATATTCCCTAGGTGTTGGTTCTCTTCCAGCAGAGGATATCTGCATGGTGGAAGTAGAATGCGCAAACACAGCAAATGTCCCAACATCTATACTCCCAGCTAAATATTGGACACTCCATTTTGATGGAGCTAGATGTCGTTACAGAGCGGGGGCAAGTATAATCTTTACTTCCCCTAAAGGAAAAGTCTTACCATTTTCACCTTTAAACTAAATTTTGAATGTACAAACAACGGCGCTTAGTACGAAGCCCTCCTCCTTGGCCTCATTTTAGCCAAAAGAATCGGTGTTAATAATATCAGGGTGTTAGGAGACTCACAATTGGTAGCAAACCAAGTCTCTGAGATATATGAAACCAAAGCCGAGCACTTACAGCTTTACAAAACAATTGTGTTAGATTTAAGCAAGGAGTTTGACTTCATATCAATTGAAGCAATCCCATGAGAGAAAAATCTTCTCGCTGATTCAATAGCAACTTCAACATCACGTTTTACTCCAAGCAATAAGTTAGAGGATACCCGTTTCATGATATCCCTTCGTGATGAACCATTGATAAAAACAATGACAAATTCTCTTTTAAACGGAAATGAAAACAAATCTACTACCCTAGACCACATTGATAGTGATATGGCCACTTTGAGTTATTTAAACACCTATGCGGCATTACATCTCTCCTATCATATGATAGATTTGTCCTTAATCCCACATTCATCTTCCTACTTCAGAAATCCCATGATGGAGCTTCCCTCACAAACAGAACCTAGCATATACACAGTAGAAAATGGGGATGATTTGGATTTACCTCCAGTGCCACCTGAATTTGAAGAAGGTAACACCTCTTTGATCAAACAAATGATTGATATTAACATCGGAACGAAAGATGAACCAAGGATATTGAAACTAGGATCCTCGTTAACCCCAAAGGAAGTAGAAATACACACTCAAATTCTCAAAGAACATCAGAAAGTGTTTGCATTTAATTATAAGGAAATGACAGGGGTTGCACCCCACATTTTGGTGCATAACCTCATCACTAAATCAGATGCAAAACCAATTAAACAAAAATCGAGACCCATGAAACCCAAGGTAGCTCTCATGGTGAAAGAGGAGGTAATAAAACTCCTCCAAGTAGGATTCATCAAACCAGTCGATTACTCCCAATGGGTATCTAATATCGTTCCCATTCTCAAGAAGAATGGGAAGATATGCATCTGCATAGATTTCCGAGACATCAACAAAGCGTGTCCTAAAGACGACTTCCCGTTGCCATCCATTGATGTCATTGTTGATGCAACAATTGGGTTTGAACTTTTGTCTCTCATGGATGGATTCTCGGGATACAATCAAATTAAAATATCTGAACAAGATCAAGCTAAAACCACGTTTATAACTCCTTGGGGAACTTATTACTATGTTGTTATGCCATTTGGTCTCAAGAACGCTGGTGCTACATACCAGTGAGCTATGACATATATATTCCATGATCTAATTCATAAAATCGTGGAATCCTACGTAGATGACTTGTTGGCTAAGGCCAAGAAGTGTTGTGACCATCCGGAAGTACTCCACATCATTCTCTCACGTCTGATAGAATACAGAGTCACGCTAAATCTAGAAAAATGCATCTTTGGTGTAATAGGAGGGAGGCTCCTAGGTTACATCATATCGTCACGAGGGATAGATGTTGACCCAACCAAAATTCGGGCTGTCCTCGAAATGGTCCCACCTTTGGATGAATCTGGAATCAGGTCATTTCTCGGAAAGCTGGGTGCAATCCGGAGATTCATCCCGGACTTAAGTTTCGCCATTCATCCAATCAACAATTTACTCAAGAAAGATTATAGCATTGATTGGACTGAAGACTGCAATGAAGCTTTTGAGGAAATTAAGCATTTCATGTTATCACCACCTATGCTAATGCCACCTAAGCTAGATCATCCATTAATTTTATACTCACGAGTTACCAATGTCTCGCTAGCCTATATGCTGGCTCAAGAAGACAATGACAAGAGAGAACGTGTGATTTATTTCATTAGCTGAACACTGCTCGACTATGAAACACGTTATACACAAGCAGAATGAGAATGCCTCGCCATAGTCTTTGCAACCAAACGCCTAAGACATTATATGCTAAATCAAGAAACAAGGGTCATGGTAAAAATGGACCATTTACAAACTTTCCTCACGCAAGGGTCCTTATCTAAGAAGGCTGGACGTTTTATAACCTTAATGGGAGAATTTGAATTAACATTTGTAAATTAGAAATCAGTTAAGGGACAAATCATCACAGATTGGTTAGCTGATAACCCATTAGATGGAGGCAATCTAGTAGATCTAGATTTTCCAGATGAGTGTGTATACTACATCGAAACCCGACCTTCTATCTCTGAGTGTCCCTGGTACACTGATATCATTAATTATATCATGGACCATATGTATCCAGAAGGGGCTACACCGCAACAAAGAAGGCGGTTACATATTATCGTAGCTAAATACATCATTATAGAGCAAGTGCTCTATCGGAAAGCATTCGATGGAATGCTTCTAAGATGTGTCGACACAGAAGAATCCAAGAAGATTCTCCATGAATCTCACAGTGGAATGTGTGGAGGCCACTTCGGTGGCCATGCCACTGCTCATAAAATACATCGAATGGGCTATTTCTGGCCTACTCTAGAACATGACGCAGTAGAGTTTGTACGCAGGTGTCATAAGTGCCAAGAATTCTCCCATGAGATCCACATGCCAGCACAAGCTTTGCAACCAATCGCTACTCCATGGCCCTTTTCTACATGGGGCCTAGATTTAATAGGGAAATTCTCTCCCTCGTCCATAGACGACCATAATTTTATAATCATGACCACTGAATATTTTACCAAATGGGTAGAGGCTATGCCTCTTACTACTGTACCTGGTTCTGTAATCACCAAGTTCATTTTGAACCAAATCATTTGCAGGTATGGTATCCCACAAATCATTATCTTAGATAATGGAACTTCTTTTAAGAATGAAGAGGTTCGCGAACTATGTAATAAATTTAAGATAAGCCATCATACGGCTTCCTTGTATTACCCTCAAGCCAACGAACAGGCTGAAGTGACGAATAAAACACTAAAATCCATTCTCCTTAAAACGGTAAAAGAAAACAAATGAGATTGACACTTGAAGTTGTATCCGGCCTTATGGGCCCACCGAACCTCAATAAGAACACCAATGGGAGAAACTCCTTTCTCACTAGTATTCGGGGCAGAGGCAGTTCTCCCACTTGAGGTTGAGATACCCAATCTCCGCATTTCATTACAAGGGATCCTGGATGAAGATGCTTATAGAGAAGCGTGCCTTTCCCAACTAGAAAGCCTAGATGAAACAAGGTTAGATGGTGAACAACGACATAGAGTCTATGCTGACCGGATGTGTTGGCAGTATAACAAGAAAGTCTATGAACGTGACATATATGAAGGTGATCTAGTTCTAAGGCTAGACAGCCGGATCGACAAGAAGACCGGCGAAGGAAGGAAATTCCGGCCTAAATGGTTGGGCCCATACCAAGTCATGAAGGACTATGGAAACGGTGCATACCTCTTATGTACGCTAGAAGGTGAGGAATTTGGCAAAACAGTCAATTCCCTACACCTCAAGCGGTTCTACGCGTAAGCAGCTAGCACTACATATATATATATATATATATATATATATATATATATCTACATTGCATCTTCATATAAATTAGGATTATATTCTCTGCTTGTTTCATACACAAATTTTGATCAAGGAATCTATTCTCAAAAGTAATTCATTACAAACTCATGATGTTGTTGGCATAAACACTTTAATCATACTTCTCCATTTTCATGATATCATCAAATTATCTCGGAATCATTTTATCAAATAAAGCTAGACATGACAAAGTCTTAACGGTAACCATGCCAAGATCTGCAAGTTTATTCTCACTTTTGGTTTCTTCTTAGGGTAGGTGTCTTGCCTATGGTCTATTCTAGAAGCTTCATGGTGTCACATCTATCCCATATGTATATCTCTTTGGAAATAAACACATACTGACATTTTACTCAAGTAAACAAGTCAAACATTGATCAAACAGAAAATTTTAATTTTACACATTTCCTTGCCCCACCAACCTTTGGTGATGAGCTTGCGTCTCTTACTAGTGACGTAGGGTTGGGAAAGGATGGAAATGCCCTTACTCACCTATGCTTGGCCCATGGTGATAAACCCACGCTTCTTACTAGTAGCATGGGGCAAAGTGTAGGGGGTCCTCTTGACAAATGAATGCAAAAGTTCATACAAAAACAATTCAATCCTTGAAGCTTTGAGTCAAAAAAAAAATGAATCAGATGTTCAAAATTCCAAGAGAGTTAAAATCCTAAAAACCCATATTTTGTCTACTATGTGGCCATCTACGGATCTAAGTCTGGATAAACCACAAAGCAAGTTACATCCAAAACTATGAAGTCATTCGAGTGGAGTAGGCTTGTGATATCCTAATTTGGTTCTGCCAAAGCTTTGTCTTTCTTTCATCAATATCATTTCAAACACATCTCATAAATTGCACCCTTCCCAACTCTCGGTGATAAGCCCTTGCATCTTACTAGTTTCGTGGAGTTGGGGGTAGGGGCAGGTTTATCTGTTCATCATACCGGTTTATATTCATCACTTTTCTAAAACAAACATGAAGTATCCAAAATTTATTACAGAAGCTAAAATTCAAAATCACATTATATCTACATCATCATATATCAGCATCATGAAATACCAAAAAGAAATTCAAACACTTGCATCATTTGTTCGCCATTGCATACATTCTAAAAAGCATATAAACATACATCATAGTATACACGAGGAAACTGGAAATAGAAAGTAATCCATGAATGCCAAGGATTTGATCCAGAAAAAATATACATATATATAAATGATCAACGTTTATGTACAATGCCATCATGCACTAAGCATGGTCAAAATGCTCAAAGAGCCCGGGATATACAAAATAATGTATCATACAAAAATCTACAAGAGCCAAGTGGCTTCTCAATCCCTACGAGACCCCTCTGAAGGCGCACGCCCACGCCTGGGACTCTGGCTACGCTGGCACTCTGAGTGCACAGAGAGCTCAGGATCCTAAGGGGCAGTCGTAGTTTCACCACGAGAATGGCTCCTCATCAGGCGCTCGGCCGTCTTATACCCCGCTTACTCTGTGTGGAGAGTCGATACCATCCTGGCCACATGCCAGACTGGGGCGAAGATGTTAGTATGTCTACCGGCTGCTGAAGGCTCCCCAGTTTCCATGGATAGCTCTGTGTGGGTCCTCTCCATGGGGATCATTAGGGTATCAGTGCATACCCTGTGAATCAAATCTCGCCACTCATCAGCGGTCTCTGCAAACAAAGGAGAAAACAAATTAGAAACCAAACAAGAAATTAGAAATACAAGATAGCAACTAAGGAGATCCTAACTAAAAACAAACATTAAAAGGGAGAGAGGGTAACTTACTCAGATCACTAGGCCTCCAAGATGGGTCGCTAGGGTCAGCACCTGCCACAGATGTCACCGCTGACTGGGGTACTCCTCCTGTGGCTGGAGCAACGTAGTGCCCTGAAACAGACTCATCCTCCACATGGCCTTGGGAGAGTGGCTCCTCTGAAACTAGAGTCACCCTCTCTGTACTCTGCTTGGCCCTCTCTGCCTGCATGATATCCTGGGTGTCATGCCACTCAGGATCACTGTCCTCGGTCTCCTCCTCTGACTCTCCCCCTGTAAACTCCTCAGACTCGGAGTCTACCTCAATGGGGTCATCGCTGCTATGGGCAGGACCCGCGGCAATCTGAAGCAAGGGTGTCTGAGGCGCACCGGCTCTCCCTCTGGCATGTATTATCCTCCTGGCTGCAATAGGAACACCAGGAGTAACCACTATCCAACCCCAGCCCCTAGGCCCCCCTCTGGCCTCCCGGATTGATCTGTATGCTGGCGCTACCAGGGGAAGCATACCCATGAAGGGTAGGCCAAACTGTTGAGGAACTCAGCCAAAGGAGTGTATCTCCACTCGCCCCACTCTATCAATAAGCTGCCCTGTGGTGGATCAGGAGATCAAAGTAAGAGCCTCCTCACCCCATATACCTGTCATAGTCTGATATGGTGTGGCCTCCATGTCGGTAGTAGTCAGGGAGGCAACTAGCTGATGAGGTGCTCTAAGCACCGAAATGTCTGTCCATCTGGCTACCCTCACAACTCCGGGGTCTATTACCTCTACACCTCTACCGTAGGGGATGAAGTGCTCATAGACCCAACTCATGACCAGGGTCAAGTGGCTCAAGGACTGCCCCTGTAAATGGACTACCCTGTATAAGTCATGGTAGGTGGTCCCAAGAATATCTGTTCCCCAGGCATATATCCAACTGTGTCCCTCTATCTGTGTAATAATGGTGGACCAGCAGTATAACAAAGTGTCTCCTCCCTTGTCCCTAATCAGTCTCGAGGCAAGGATCCCCATGATAGCCTGGAAAAGTAAGGGGATGGGCAAAGTAGGAATGGATCGAACTCTAACCCCCTTCTTTGACCCTGTGGAGATGACTGCATCTCCCATGTATGTTGCCCACTATGCAATCTGGGCCCGTGAACCTGCTGTCTCTAGGGTGAGTCATCTCCTGATGATCGGGACCCCTAGGATACTGTAAATGTCCTCTAAGGTGATGGTCCACTCACCGCGGACCCCTGGTAATCAGAAAGTGTTCCGATCAGCATCCCAATATGAGAACATGTCACAAAGAATGTGACTGGATGGTGTAACATGGGGCACGCGTGAAATGCGTAGTATCCCAGCCCGCTAAAGAGTGTCCTCCTCATCCTGTGAGAGGGCATCTAGTACCCCCGGGAGCCAATCACACTCCCTCTCTTGACTCCACCAGATATACTCCTCTCTCGCCTACATACACCTAAAAACACACAAAACAGAGCAAGTTAGCATCTGAGTAATACTGGAAAAATCACAAAAACACATAGAAATGCTAGAAAAGTGAAAATAATTTCAAAGGGATGTTCTTTTTACATTCTGTGCAAAACCGCCGCCCTGAGCAGGGAGGCGGTTTCTTAACCATTGCCTTAAGGGCAGCGGTCGTGGTTCGAAAACCCACGCGGGTTTTTTAAACTTAAAAAGCCTAAAAAATGCAAAAAAAGACCATTTTACCTAAAAAAAAGCCTACCCAGTAGGCACCCCCCCCTAGAAGGACCTTTTAACACTAACATTTTCAAAAATTACCCCCCCATGACAAAGATTTTAGCATTTCAGAATTAAGGGGGTAAAACGGATAAATTGAAGAAAACTAACCTGTGATCTCGCGGGTCGATGTTCCACTCGTGGAGGCATGATCACTATCCCGTCACGGACATTTTGACTCTACTCACGCAAGAAACCATCACCGTGGGTTCCAGAGCTCAAAACCAATCAAATCAACTCTCACAAATGAATAGGAAAATGGGCCCACTTTCATATATATAGCGGCCTGATTCGTTTTAAATGCCTTTTTCACAGGTTTGGAGCACCGACGGAGGTAAGTTCTTATCCCCGCACAAATGGTATGTTCTCATTTCCTGTTATTTTGGCGTTTATTTTCCAAACTATTGTGTCTATCTACACTTGAGTTCTCTTTTTGTTTTGCAGGTAGCGAGAATTTTGGACGGCGTCATTTCAACACACGGATGTATCAGGTATAACTTCTAACTTCCCATTTCGGGACCACCATACTAATGGCTAAAACACTTGTCTGAGGGGGTAATATGTACGTACCCAAAATTGTAAGGTACTGTACTGCCAGAACAACGTGACAGGTGCCCCAATGATGATACAAGTCTCCTCGCAAGGTGTTCGAGATCCAGAAAAGATCTCCAAGTGTGCGTTAACATCCCGCATGCCCCGCTTAGCCCCCGCATGCTATTTTTCCCTTTTCCCCTCTTTCCTTGGCCTTTTCTCTTTAGTGACGAAACCATCACCCTGCCTAGGCGGTGGTCTCGTGACCGCTGCCCAGAATAGGGTGGTGGTCCTGTAACCGCCACCCTGCTTAGGGCAGCGGTCCTTTACACATTTTCCAGAAAGCTCTTTTAACATGACTCACGTAATTTCAATGTTTTACTAGCTTTCTTTCACCGCCATAAGCTTGCATTTATGATTCTGGTTCTCTGGAATAGTGTTTTGCCATTGTTTATAGTTTAAGAGTTCTATTTGGTTTTTACCTTGGGTAAATGCAAATGCTATAAATAGTTGGCTTGTGCTCAAGAAAATGGCCCCTCAAATTTGCCTCTGATTTCTCTTTGCAATAGATTTAGTTTTCATTTTGCTTAGAATGCTTATTTTCTTTCATTGCATGCTTAGTTAGCATTGTTTTACTGTTAGTAAGCCACATATCCATCTTGTGCAAGTACTACTGTTATTTTATCCAATCCATTGGAATAAAATAGTCTGTTTACCAATAGGAAGCCATTAAAGTTACAGGTTTTTCTCCTCAAATAGGATATTTTTAGGTTCTGGACGCTTTATGTTGTATGAATCGCAATAGATCCCGCTAGGAATTGCATAAGCCAAGCTCTGTACTCTTGTGCTATCCCTCTCCTACACGCATTGTATTCAGTCTGTATTCTGAGCTACCTTTATCCCAATATCTACTTCTGTTGATGCTAGCATTACACGCTTTTCTGGATCCACGTGAACACGAAGGAATGAGGAGATCACATTGAGGGGACAAGATCACACACACCATCAGATTCACCACTGTTCTACAGAATCCAGGTTCTAGATTTCAAAGTTCTTGTTAGAAACGTATCAAATAAAGTAGCCAATCACTTTGTTTCAGTTAATTTTACTTTCGATATTGCCAGGGAAGTTGTGGGGATTGATAGTTTCTGAGATACTATGATTCATTCCTCACTTCTGAGGTAGGATCGAGAGTCTTGCAAATAGATTATATAAGTTATTTCATTATTTAGAATAGATCTAAAAATTGCACAGACAAATAGCTACACTCAGTTATTTTGTTTGTTTTAAGTTGTTATTTTAGCTGTCAATTCTAGATATTTTAAATAGTTGTTTTCTTAAATTCATAAAGTTCATCAAAAAACACAAAAAAATAGAGAAGTCATATATGCTACACTTCACATAGTTAAATTTCATTTTACTTTGGTTCGTTTTACATTGTTGCTTTTGTATGACAATAACGGGACCTAGGCAGCCCAGGGAATACGTATTTGAGCCAATCGTGCCTCAGCCAAATCTCATCACATCAATAACTGATATAGATCAAAATCTTAGGATCCAAGTCTTTCGAACAATGGTAAGCTTGCAACAAATCAATTCCCAGTTGAGCGGGTTAAACGTAGAAGACGACCAAGCACACACGTTTTGGTCGAATCAACCAAACTACAAATTACCCTAGGTAACATCCATATGACTGTAGAAGGTCTTGAAAGAGAAAAAACATTTGGTTGTGATTCTTTGGTCCCACAGCTAGGCGCAGGAGACACTCTTACAAATATAGATACTAGCCTAAGAATTGAGGTTGCACGAATGCCTGTAAGATATTATGAGAAAATCACACAATTATTGATCCTTAATATAGAAGCTGAGGAAGCATATGATTACTGGATACTAGGGATTAGGACTTGATTCCATGCATGACCATAACAAGTCCACAGCAACTAAGAGTCTATGGTTGTGACCCACAAATCCCGCAGCCCAACGAATCCATAGGAGAATTAGACATAGACACTGGCCTACGCACACTAGTATTCCGGTCTACTCCACTTCCACCTATCATCATCGAACAATTATCCTTGCTAAACACAGCAGCTAACAAAGCTAGGGAATTCTGGACTAGGCCAAAGAATCACCCATAGAAGTAACTATATCCATCATTCATTTCATGACCTTGTCCAGAGACATACACGAAACTATCCCGGGTCACTTTCCACGTATTCCACAACCTATAGATCGAATCACGCTGGAGCTCAATATTGATTGGAGCCTTCAAGCAGTCATCCTTTCTAATTAATCTATCACACCAGTTCAAGCTAGGAGGGCCTTCTTTACCTTAGATTCACAAGTTTCGCTAGTGCGTATTGAAGACATTAGATTACCTAACTAGTTTGTCTACATCTCACACATATTCCATACCCACCAGGTGTCTCGGCACGACCTCAGGAGGTCGGCTGCGAGGAAGAGTTACTTGTAGATTCCCATGCTCGCATGTCACTTTTTCGTCGTACAATTACCACTGCTCCTATCTCCACTATCTACAAGGCCATCATGGATATTTTGGCTTCGCCACGGTTCATTTTAAGAGACCTTTGGGAAATTGAAGGTGGAAAATCCCTTGTGAATATCCCCAGAACCACTTTCGCGAAAGAGGCAAATTTTCTAGGATTTGTGAGAAAAATTTTCACTTGATTTTCAAGACATGTGATAACAAGATTGTTTTTGTGTGGCAGTAAATTTACTATCATACGAAAATAAGGTTGTTATATGACAATAAAATTGTTTTCACACGAAAATAATAACCATCACTCACAAAAAGAAGTGCAATAATAGATTTCCACAAGGAAGTTGGGCCTTGGAATCATCTAAAACAGGTAAGTAATGCATCTAAAAATGGAATTTAAGTGAGATAATTGTATGTTAAAACATGAGTGAACTCTTTGGAAAATTTGCACAAGACCATCACCCTATGCAGGGAAATGGGTACAAGAATTCCATCCTACCCATGACATTGGTTGGAAAACCGCCGCCCTGACTGGGTGGCGGTCACAAAACCACTGCCAAAGCAGGGCAGTAGTTTTGACACTAAAGGTCAAAACTACTCTTAAATGATGTGGGAAGATAGGAAAAATCACGCAAGGGCTAAGTAGGGATACCTATGATACAAATACATACTACAAATGAGTTTAGGAACTCGAACACCTTTTAAAAGAATATGAATCATCATTGGGTCTTTTTGTAAACATTTTTTGACAATGTAACACATGTAATTTTTGGGTGTATACATATTTCCCCCTTTAAGAAGTGTCTTAGCCATGAAGAGGCGTAAAACATAGAGTCCAAGTATGACGTTCCTGAAATGGGGAGAAGCTATACCTGACATTCCCATGTGTTGAAACATCACCATCTGAACTCTTGCTACCTACAAGAGGAAAATAAAACTCAAGTGCAAATAGATAAAAATTTGACAAATAAACACTAAACTAAAATGACAAGAGGACTTACCATTTGTGCAGAGATATAGAAATATAATTGCGCTAACACTCTAACCCTACAAACACATGCATTCAAAATGAGGTCAAAAAAACAAATATATATATCAAAACAAACTCACTTTTCAATTCTTTTTCTCATATTTGATTACGATTTTTGAGCTTTAGACCCATGGTGACCATATTCAACAAGAGCACAAATAAAACTACCATTACAATACCGTGATCATGCCTCCACGAGAAAGAGATTCAACAAGTCAAACGTTATTTTTTCTCATTTTTTATTTTGAAACCTAAAAGGAAAAAATGTCAAAATCTTTGTCTAGGAGGGGTTACTTTTTAATTTTTTTGCTTTAGACTAGTCTCTTAGGGGGCGCCCATAGGGTAGTATTTTATTTCATGAAAAATGGTCAATTTTTTGCATTTTTGTAAGCTTATTAGGTCCATGTATCTGAACGGATAATCGGTTTAGGACCACCACATTGAGCAGGGAAACGATTATAGGATCACCTCCCTGACAAGGCGGCAGTTACAAAATCACCACCATGGCAAGGTAGGGGTCACAAAACCACCGCCTTGCACAAGGTGGCAGTTTTGAATAGAATGCAAAATATATTTGTGCTTATATTTTTTTAATTTTATTTTTGATGTTTTAAGATGTTTTCATGAGCTTACCTTTTGAAAATGTTACTGACTCACTCTTTTTACCTTTTTGGTGGATGCAGAATGAGGAGTACATCCGATGGATCCATGAGCAGGATTCTAATTGGATCCTAGAGGTCTTTGATCAACTTACATAGAATGAGATTGACTGATTACAAAGAGCAGACATAAGGATGATTATTGGGGTGTCCCATGTTACTCCTACTAGTCATATTCTTTGTGACTTATTTTCTTACTAGGATGCAGACCAAAACACATTTCCATTGCTTGGTGCTAGGGGTTAATAGTCTATTACTTTAGAGTACATGTATCAGATACTTAGAGTTTTGATACTTGAGAGGAGGTTGACTCTTGAGACACTAGGATCTAGAGCCATGACAACCTTGTGGGCTACTTAAATGGGTGATGCCATGGTGTCAGTTGGTTCCAAAAAGGGTATGAAGGTATGATGTATTGTCACTACTCCTATCCCCACTATCTGCAAGGCCATCATGGGTATTTTGACTTTTCTATGGTTCATTTTAAGATACCTTTGGTAAATCAAAGGTGGAAAATCCCTAGCAAATATCCCCATAACCACTTTCACGAAAGAGGAAAAATTTCGAGGGTTTTTGAGCAACATTTTCACCTGATTTTTAAGACATGCGACAACAAGGTTGTTGTCATGTTGTAAAAAATTTACTATCATACGACAGCAAGGTTGTTATTGTATGATAGTAAACTTGTTGTTGCACAACACCAACCTTATTGTCACATGACAAAAAACTTGTTGACACGCGATAACAATGTTGTTGTCGCATGACAAAAACCTTTTTTCGTGTAATAGTGACCTTATTATCACCCGACAATAAGGTTGTTATCATACAACAGTAAACTTCTTGTCACATGATAACAACCTTATTGTCACACAAAAACAAAGTTATTGTCACATGATTGCAAATTACAAATCTCTCATCTTGTGTTTGCAGCCTCTTGTCCTGCATCAACAACACAGGGTTATCATGTGTCAACAACCTCTTATCCTACATCAATTGATTCCGGTCACACGTCAGCAAATTTCCCTTGTCGTGCGTCAATAGACTCCCCTTTTCATGTTTCAATAGAAATTCCTTATCATGCAACAACAGAAATTTGTTTTTGGGTTTCAAAAAAGAGCCCTTGTCACATGTCAACAAATAATACTTGTTACCTGACTGTAAATTTGATGATGATCTATAAGACTATGATTTACGTACTAGACTCTGGTGCTTCACAATTTCACTATACTTGATATGTCTGTAGTGGTATCATACCTCAGTATGAGTATTCTATAGTATTCTACCTGGTGAATCACCTAGGTTTATATAGGGGATGTTTTCAAGGGTAGGCGAAGTTGAACCCTAAAAAAATTATATTGTAATTTTTTAGGAGAACACGATACTGCTCTATTTTTAAAAAATCACCTTTTCAAATTTTCCTAAAATTGAATATTTGCCATATTATGAATATTCGCCACTAAAAAAATCCTTACGTCTAATAACAAGGTTGTTTTCACATGATAGTGATTGCCACTAAAAACATCCCTACATGTAACAAGTTTATTGTTGTGTGATAACAATCTTATTATCGTGTGTTAGCAAGGATGCTTTCAGACAACACCCTTGCTGACACGCAACAACAAGGTTGTTGTCACATGAAAACAACCTTGTTTTTGTGTGACAACGACCTTATTGTCACTTGACAACAAGGTTGTTGTCGTACAACAGTAAACTTGTTGCCGCACGATAGAAACCTTCTTGTCGCATGTCTTAAAAATCAACAAACCCTAGAAAATTCACCTCTTTCGTGAAAGTGGTTCTAGAGATATTCGCCAGGGATTTTCCACCTTCGATTTCTTAGAGGTCTCTTAAAACGAACCCTGATTCAATGGATCAATGTTTCAAACTCTGATATCTCATTCAAGATATTATTGAAAACAATGAAATTGAGCTTCCTAAACCTTTGACATCTACGTTGGTCAATGAAAATAAAAAATCTCAAAATATTAAATGATGCTTTACCTAAACATGACAAGTAGGGTGCTGACTCTTCAGTTAATCATACATATCATGTAATATCTCCTTCATCAAGGCATCTTCTTTTTTTAGTTACTAATGACAATACATCCACCATTCAATGCATTCTCTGATCATGATTATCATTCTACATTCTCTTCTGTTGCATTACATATTCATTTTTCTATTAGACCCCATATCATCAACAACATAATGATCTATCCATCGATTCCTATGAGTGTTTTCTGTATTACACTTCTTTTTGTTATCAACTATTTGGTCTCTCAAATTTCATATCTAGTTCCTAAATCTTATGGTTATATCAAGATTCTAGTTCAAGTTGGTCCTCTCACCGTGCTTGTGTCATTCCTTATGACACCTAGAACCAAAGGTTGTGACATGCTCTTAGGTCTTTCTTGGCTCCATTCTGCTAAACCTATCATGTTCATGAATCAGTTGTGTCTTAGATCAAATCACAATAAGCTTATTATCACTATCAAAGGTGTCCCCCCATGCACTTCGTTTCCTTAGCCTCCTCTTGAGGTTTCCCTTGTGCTACTGTTATCCCTTTTTTGCACCCCTGTAAAATGTATAACTTAACATGTCTAAGCATTGGTAAATGATTAAGGCATGCTTTACAATTTATAGGGGAGATTTTGGGTTAGCTTAGCCAAGTTGGTCTCCATGTGTAATGATCTGGAAAGCCATAGTAAAGGGCTGAACTTGTGTAAGCTCATTGAGTTGTACAGATTGTGGGTTTTAATGTCTGTCGATAGGAAGACCAGATGTTATAGATTGGTAGTGGGATTAGGAAGGCAGGTGGAAAGTAACGTAGGGGCACTAGTAGTATCTTTATATGTAACTAGTTAGTAGCATCTTAGAATGTTACCAGATGGTAGCATGTATGGATGTTACCAGTTGGTAGCATGGTGAGGACCCGATTAGAAATAATGGTGGTGTCAGTAGATGATGAAGCAGCCGCTGGTGGAATTTTAAATGCTACTGACTGGTAGCATTTATAGTGCTACCATCCAGTAACACAAAGGTGATAAAAGGAATCAGTTGGATGAAAAAAGAGATGCCAGTAGCATTTTTTTGGATGCTACCATCTAACATATTTTTTGCTATCAGCTCATAGCATAAAAGGAAGTGTTCACCCCATGATGAAGTAAGGTGTTGGTAGCAGGGAAACATGTTACTAGCCAGTTTAATTTATGAAACTGGTCAATAGTAAGGTAAGTAATGGAAGGAATGCTACCAGCTGGTAAGAAAACATATGCTCCCAGCAGACACTAGAGATAATTATGTAGCTGGCCATGAGGTGAAAAAGATGCTACTGTCTAGGAATGAAATTGCATGTAGTTGGCTAAATACAGGGATGAAATAGACATTAATGGAAGTAGTACAAAGTTTGTTTAACCAATAGTTTAATGAGGTATTGTACCCATGACTTCCTGTGAAATCAAAGTACCAATTTATATGGCTTTCTATACCTCTTTAATGAAATTTGTTGATTGGTGAGGTAATTTCGAAGATCTTCAACAATGTATTGTAAAATTTTCCTCATTTTAAGGGAGAGAAATTTTGTAATGTAAAGTAACTCTATCAAAATTATTCTAGAGTTTTTGTGAGTTGTTGGGGCTCGAATTTGGAAATTTACAAATGATTCTTTCCTTGTGCCTATATTATAATGGATTGTGCATCATTTTAAGAAATAAAATTTATGTTTTTTTAGCCTTTAGGGTTAGCTAGAAAATTATGGGATAATTTTTTTTTGTTTGAAGTGTCTACAACCAGGTTGCAAGACATCAGTTTTCACTAACAGGTTCCAGAACAAGACCAATGTACTACAACATATGTTCCCTTCATTAACTAATAACAAGTTCACAAGGTTCAAATTTTAGGGTTATATGTTTTAGTTAGATTCAGGGAGTAATTTACCCCCATGCCTACTCTCTAGCAGCCTCAGAGTTTCAACAGGATTTTTCTCATACTTAACACTTCCAAAATTTCCCTAAACCATTTCCATCAGATAGGAAATTTTCTCATCTTTCTAATGATATAAAGAAGTCCTCCTAACTCCCTATAATTTCCAAGTTATGGGCCGACAGACTTTAGGGGAGAAATTTTCCCAAGGGGGAATAGTCCGCGGGTCTAGGGAGGAAAATTTTTTTGGGGGTCAGCGGAGTGGGGAGGAACTTGGTGCATTTTTCCTTTTTGGGTGGGCAAAAGTAAAAATGTATTTTCACCCCATGAGCCCAGGTGGGGAGACACGTGTCACTCCCGGATTGGTCTGGAGGGACGGCGGGCCGATGGAGCGGGTTGAGACTTTAAGTCTCTTCCGCCACAAAACGCATGGGGACCAAATTGGTCCATGCCCACGCCAACACCGGAAATGCCATGTGTCACTCAGGGATTGGCATGGGGAAAAAAGATGGGTGGGAGTGGCGGAAGATTTGGGATTTTGGGATTAAAATCTCAAGGGAGAAATTTCACGCGCGCCTCCGCCGAAGGCAGAAAGGGTGCCACGTGTTGCAACCCTATTGGGTGCGGGTGACGGGGTGGTGGAGAAATCCAAGGGGTTGAGCCAAAAAGAGTTTCAAACCTAAATCATTTGTGTGGGCCCATGCATCCACGAAATGAGATTTTCTAAGCCAAGTGGGGTTACGGGGCTGCAGAGTCAAAAGGAACATTTTTCCAAAAGAAGAATTATAAGTTAAGTTTTCAAAATTCTCCCACACATCCATCAAGCCACGAGTCAGTGTCGGATTAATCATGGGTTAGCGGGGATGCATGAAAAATTTGAGAATTTTTCTGAAGTCCAAAACTTAAAGGGGTTAAGTTCAAAAGGGGTCCTCCCCTCCGTCGTGCCACGTGTCAGCATGTGATTGGCTGCGGGCCAGCGGGGATGCGGGGAAAAGTGGGAAAATTTTCCCAGGGTAAAATTTTCAAAAAAGGTAAGTTTAAAATTTTGGTCCACCCCTCTAATGTGCCACGTGTCAGGTCCTCGATTGGTTGAGGGATGGTGGGGGCCATGGAATTTTTGTGGAAATTTTTCCAAAGTCAAAAATTAAAGTTAACAGTTAGATTTATTTTAATTTTTGAATGCCAAATTGAAGTAAAACTTCAAATGGCCATAACTTGAGCTAGAAAGCTCGGTTTTGGGAAAACGAGGACATTTTAGAAATACCTCGATCCCCTCTTTGCACAATAACCATAAAATTTACTTTTTGATGAAATTTAAAGGGTAAATTTTGGAAAAACGATCTGCAGGCTCTTAATTGTCAAACTGGCAATTTTCAACTTTTCAATTTGATTAAATTCAGTTTCCTCCTTCACTCAACATGTCAAACAGACATGGAGTGTTGATCTAGGGAGGGTTTAGAGTGTTTTTGGAAGGTTAATTTATCCAATTGATTTAAAAATATTATTTTTCCATCAAATGACAGAAAAATGACTGTTAGAGGGATTGTATTCGAATTAGCTATGGTGAAGTTGTTTTCTTGAGTTTTCTTTGTCCAATTGAATTCCTTAGTGTCTTAGCATGCCATTCCATAAATTTTAACTTTAAGTTAATTATTAAGTGTGCAGGTCTGAACTGTACATTTTTATTAAAAAAATTACCAGTTTTAAAATTTACAATGCTAGTGATCAAATTTTTAAAGGATCTATTTATCAATTCCATCATTTAAATGTAACAAATTATTTCTAATATAGTCTAATACATTCAATTATTCTAAATCAATTCATTCCCAAGTCAAAATTACAAATTCTGATTTTGATTTTAATATAATTCCAAGAATGTAAAACAATATACTTCCTTCCTACGCATTCTTCTTTTCAAACAGAAATTTTAATTTACAATAGCAATTCAATCCAATACACAATACAATTTTGAGAACTAATGCAATCCTTTATTCATTTCCAATACAACTTTACAATTTTCTCTTTTCCATTTGATTTCTAAATACAAAATGCAATTTACATATAACATCTTTTCACATTTCCTTTCAAAACAGAGAGTAGAATATAACTTCTTTACATTTCACATTCCAATTTCAATCTTCCATTTTCAATACAAATATCTTCACATTACAAATGGCTATACAATTCATCCACTCCAAAGTGGGAAGGATTACAATAACTTGTTTAAAAGAAAGGACTGTCAAACTATATATTCCTCTTGCTCCAAAATAGCAACATGCTAGTTTCTTCATCTTTTCATCTTGATCACAACAAGGAAGGGGGAAAGGAAATGCTCTCCACCCAACCAAGACATCCAATGAGAAGGGAGAAGCCATCCTTCCTCATTGGCCCCTGAGCCCCAACCATATTGAAATAAGAGATGCATTACAACACATGGCAACAAAGTCTTCCACAACAAACATGCAGCATTTTCACATTCAAAACACATTTCAAGAAGAATGTAGTTCACAACTACATTAAACAGGTGCAAACAAAACTGAGGCTTCATCAAGCAAGCCAAAAAGAGCAAGGATCTATGGGGGAAGCTACTTATGCCTCCCAATTGGGAATTGGGCATCCACCAATAATCATACCACCAATATCAATATCATATCCCATAAACCTTATGCCTCCCAACCCCTCCTTATGCCCCCCAAAGTTTCTCCCTTATGCCCCCCAAGAGTAAGAAATGCAAGCTATTTCTTTTCCATGGTGGATCCCAATCCCAAACTCCCTCCATAATAAAACTGGTGCCATTGGCATTCCCTTATGCCCCCCATTTGAAATCCCCATAGCCTTCTCCTACACCATGTCCTAAGCAGTCTACCCAACCAGCCAACACACACATAACAACAATCACCATTTCCTACATGCATACAAGAGAAAGAAAGCATTTTAAAAGGGCTCAAGTTCCTACCTCTCCATAATGGAGTTTGTTCCAAGATCAATAAGCTTCCCAAGCCAAAATACAGTCCAAAATCAGCAACACACTAGCATGCAAATGACTCCAAACTCCTTTCACAATCAAGGCTCCAAAACAGCAAGAAAATTTGCCCCAAGGAATAAACAAAGTTTCAACAACCACAAACAAGCAAGGAGTTCAAATTTTAAAGGAGAGGGAAGAGAAGAGGATGATGTGGATCCATGTGGGATGCCACATCACTCTTCCTCAACCCCAAAAACAAAATCAAAATCATTCACCTAAACATAATAAATAAAATGACAAATTAACTTACACACTCCAAAATAACCCATACCCCAAAAGGACTGAATTTAAAACATGTAAGAGAAGTGCAATTAAAACTTACAATTAGTCATTTCAAAAAGCATTAAAAAGGCCTAAATTTAACCTCCAAACCATAGGTATGGTTGGTGAATAATTTTAAGAGGTGTGGGACAAGTTTAACTTGTCCCACAAGCCTCCAAATATAGCCTCCAAGGACAAATTCGAATTTCCCAAGAGGATGAAGTGTTTCACACTCCAAATCTATCTTACATATTTCTTACACATTCTTACAACCTTTCTTACACACTCTTACAACCTTACATCTTAAATATTACATTTAAGAGTAACAACTTTATTTATTACATTCCTATGACATATTGATTTATTTATTTTAACACATGATTATTCACAACATTAACACAACATAAAATAACTAATGAAAGGGGTAACACATCACAAAATAAATACATGAAACATTAATAAAGAAACCACATTAATAAATACACAAACCCATGGTCACATATAATGGAAATCCCCCCATGGGAATCCCTAACAAAACACAACACACACACACACACAAAACATGTTGCCATGGTGACCTTGTTGAATTCACCCAGAATTCCAATATGGTTAGTCTCCAGTCCCCTGACATTGTTGTGATATTTTAACCTACAAAACACAAATACCTCCTTCGGCCTCATGGCCATATCAGAACATCCAAAATGATATAAATATACTAACAAAGCCATCTATTCATATAAATCACAACAACATCAAGAAATCAACATTATCATTTTCAGTTTAATTAATCAACTATATCATCATCAATTAATTCTCATGTTAGTTCTATTCACAATATCCAATATCACATGTCCAAATCAACATCTATAATATGTCCATGTCAAACAGTATATCATCATCCACATATAAAAATGTCTCTAATAATCATCATGCATAATAACTGAATCCAGATCAATAATAATCCCTGATCTAACATCTAACCATCATACTAAAACAAAACATAATAGTGTCCATAATAAGATCAACAGTATCAAGATCAATATCTAAAAGTGTCAAAGGGAAGTGGGCACTACATCCCCCTCCCCTTAGACTCGACTTCCTCCTGGAAGTCACTGGAACAAATGTGGAAACTACACTCGTAATATTGTGGCATCCTCCCAAGTGGCTGCAGTCTCGTCATATCTATCCCACTGCACCCGTACCTGATCAATCTCTCTACCTCAAAGGCCCAGGGTCCTATGATCTATGATACAGACAAGATCCACCATCACCTAACCCTGATCCTGCACCTGCAATGATGTCCAATCCAACACATGAGAAGGATCTACAATATATCTCCTAAGAACTGAAACATGAAACACATCATGTACACAAGACAAGATGGGTGGAAATGCTAGATGGTAGGCCAAAGGGCCTATACGCTCCAAGATCTCAAAAGGACCAATGAATCTAGGAGCTAACTTAGAACCTTTTCCATAACGGATAGGGCTCTTGTGTGGTCTGACATGAAGGAACACCTTCATGCCCACATCAAAGCTATGGTCAATCCTATGTTGATCTGCATACTTCTTCTGCCTGTCCTGCGCCTCCTGCAATCTCTGTCTGATCAACACTACCTGCTGCTCCATGTCCTACAAAAAATCTGGTCCAAGAGATACTTTATCCTCTAACCTGTCCCAGCTAAGAGGTGTCCTGCACTCTCTACCATACAGAGCCTGAAAAGGTGCTATACCTATGGAACTCTAGAAATTGTTATTGTAGGAAAACTCCACTAAGTACAGGTACTCCTCCCACTTAGACTGCTGATCCATCACATACATCCTGAGCATATCCTCTAAAATCTGATTCACTCGCTCAGTCTGTCCATCTGTCTCAGGGTGATATGTTGTGCTGAAGTTGATCCTCGTCCCAAGGACATACTGCATGGTAGTCCAGAAATGTGATGTGTACAAAGGATCACGGTCACAAATGATCTTCCACGGGATCCTGTGCAACCTGAAAATCTCATCCAAATATACTCGTGCCACTACTCTAGCTGTATAAGTGGTCTTCACTAGAGAAAAGTGAGCCACTTTTGTCAATTTATCAACCGTGACCATAATGGCGTCGTGGTGATATCTCAACATCGGTAGCCCAACAATGAAATCCATGGAAATGGTGTCCCACTTCCATTCTGGTATGGCATGAGGATAAAGAAGACCTGCTGGATGTTGATGCTCGGCCTTAACCCTCTAGCACTCTAAACACCATGACACAAACTGAGCCACATCTCTACGAAGTCCTCTCCAATGGTACAACTATCGCAAGGTAGCATGCATCTTCTTCACCCCAGGATGGGCTGAATAGGGTGCACGATGTGCCTCTACCAAGATGTCCTACCTCAAGCCTCCGGCCTCTATTCCTGAGAATACCATCTACCTCTAAATAAAAACCATCAAAATTCCCCTCAAGGGGTCTCTGTGACTCGATCTCTGCTCATACTGCAATGTAGAAGCTGTCAAGAGGAAGCTGCTGAAGAATCCTACTCCACAAATTTGTGCTCACTATAGTGGCCATAGCCACATGTCTCCATCTACTGAGAGCATCTACCACCACATTCTCCTTCCCCTTCACATGCTCTATCTCCATGTCATACTCACAAAGAAACTTCATCAAACACCACTGATGAGCATTGAGATTGGGTTGCATGAAGAGGTGGCAAAGACTCAAATGATCAGTCTTGAGTGTGAATCTTCGACCAAGAAGAAAATGTCTCCATCTAACCAAAGCATGCACAACTGCCACAAGCTCAAGATCATGGGTTGGATAATTAAGCTCATGATCCTTGAGTTTGCGAGACTCAAAAGCTACTACTCTGTCATCCTGCATCAACACACCTCCAAGTCCTGCCAACGAAGCATCCATGTAAACAAAGAACTCACCCTGTGGATCCGGCACTGCAAGAATGGGTGTTGTAGTGAGGCACTCCTTTAGTGTCCTGAAGGCCTGCTCACATCTGTCTGACCAAACAAACTTCTTCCCTTTCCTCTGAAGGGAAGTGATAGGGTGCACAATCTGAGAGAAGTCCTGAACAAATCTCTGGTAGTATCCTACTAATCCCATGAAGCTGCACACCTCGGTCACTATAGTGGGTGCTGGCCAATCCATAATGGCTCTAATCTTGGAAGGATCGACTGTGATACCTTCCCCAGAAATGATATGACCCAAATACTACACCTCTTTCTGAAAGAAAGCACACTTCTCCAAGTTCCCGTAAAGTTGTTGCTCATGAAGACACTGAAGAACCTGGCGAAGGTGCCCCTCGTGCTCCTCACATGTACGTGAGTATATCAAAATGTCATCAAGGAAGATGAGCACAAAGTGATCTAAGAAGGTCCTGAATACCCCATTCATCAAACTCATAAACACTGCAGGGGCATTCGTCAAACCAAAAGGCACCACTGTGAACTCATAGTGCCCATATCTCATGCGGAAGGTGGTCTTATGAATGTCTACCTCCAAAATCCTCAACTGATGGTACCCTGACTTGAGATCAATCTTAGAGAAAATTGTGGCTCCCTTCATCTGATCAAACAAGTCATCAATGCGAGGAAGAGGATAACAATTCTTGATCATTACCTTGTTCAACTGGCGGTAATCAATACACAACCACAAGGATCCATCCTTCTTCTTCACAAAGATCACCAGTGCACCCCAAGGGGATACACTAGGATGGATAAGGCCCTTCTCCAAAAGTCCCTCAAGCTATAACTTGAGCTCATAGAGCTCTCAGGTGGTCATCTGATAAGGTGCTGCTGAGATAGGCTCTACTCTATGAACTAGGTCTATATGAAAATCAATCTCACGTGGGGGTGGTAACCCCGGTAGCTCCCTTGGAAAGACATCAGAAAACTTTCTCAAGATGGGATGATCATCTAGCGATGGTCCACTAGACCCATCCTCTAATTTTTCACTGACTGTAACAACATACATCTGAAAACCCCATCACACACACCACTTAAGCTACATAGTGGAGATGGTGTGAATAGAAATGGGTCTCCTGACCCCCGAGATCACCGACTCAACTCCCAAATCATCTACACAATATATAGTCTTGTGATAACAATCCATCTTGGCCCTGTGTGCAGATAACCAATCCATACCCAAAATGACTCCATACGAGCCCAAAGGAAGAATACAGAGATCTGAGGTAGTGGTGAAAGGTACCAAATCTACAACACACTCCTTAACCAAGGAGTCTATAGAGATCTTGGCTCCTGAAGCCATCTCAACATCCCAACAATGACCCTTACCTAACAGCCACTAGCCTACATCACTCTACTAAAGATGGTGTAATAAAAGAATCAGAAGAACCAGAGTCAAACAATACAGAGGTAGGAATACCACCAATGCTACCTGTGGTCTCAATGACTATGCTCTGATGCTCTTCCTGGTGGTTCTCAACCACTACATAAATCTTGTGGCTGCGTCCCATGTCACCTATAGTCAGCTCTGAAATCTATGCCTTACCCTTGTTAAGGTTCTGAGGGAAATCTCTCCAAAAATGTCCCGCAACTCCACATCCAAAGCAACCACCTGATCCTCTCCAAGGAGTAACACCTCTAGTAGGTGCCCTGGAAGTCTGTGGCATGGATCTTGATGATCCAACCATGGTTTGTTGTGGCCTCTACTGGCGAGCTCCCACTGACTGAGCTCTAGGTCCACCCTGTGTCCTGATGGGACCCCTAGGAGGAGGCCCCATACTCCGAATTCTCTGTGCATCAAATCTTTGTGGAGGTCTATGAGGTGGGTGAGACTGTTGCTGCTGCTACTACAGCCTAAATTATGACTATGTTTTACCCTAGCCACCACAAGGAAGAGGTACTGACCCCCTCGATCTATCATCCTACATCTGCTGAATGCGGGTCTGGACTTGGTCTCTAGCCTACTGGGTCTTACCCCGAGTCTCCTCTGCAATATAGGCCTTCTCGATGGCCTCTGCTAATGTCTGTAGGATAGTGGATCCTACACTACACCTCTGATATCCAAATTCAGGCCCTAAATGAACCTATGAATTTACACCTACTCATCCTGCATATACTCTACATACTGAAGTAGATCTAGAAATCTACTCTCATACTCTGCTACTGAAAGAGAAGCCTATCGGAGGTCATGGAACTTGTCAATCCTCTGCTGGATGAACCTCTGTGATAAATACCTACTCCTGAATCTCTCCTCGAATAGCTCTCAGGTCAATGTCTCTAAATCTACATGGAGCTTCTTCTCCTCTATCCTCCACCACACTCCTACTCCATCCCTCAGTAGATGGATTGCAACACGAGATTTCATGTTGCTAGAACAAGGACAAAGCTTGAAGCAACCACTCAAGCTCACTAGCCAGGCCTCTTCCTAAAATCCACCTGTATCACCTAAGTAATGTGAGGGCTAAAGCTTCAGGATATCCCTGATGTGATCCACTGACGTGGTCTTTCAGCCTCTTGGTCTCTCAGTACGCTCATCCCTAAGCCTAGGGCTCTGAGACTGCTCTCTATGCTCTGGAACTCTGTCACCCTACCTCCTAGGTGGTGACTCTACTCAGGCTGACTCCACATGGGAGTTCTCTCCTCTATGCTCCTTGCTAAGTCGAGGAGATACCTGACCCTTGATAGAAGGGGCTCTATCATGACTAGCTGCCTGTCCTCCACCTAATCCTCTGCGTAGAGCAGCATTGACATCCTGAAGGGTCTGTAGAATCTGAGGTAGAATGGTTGCCACACCCTGATCTGATGGTGGTGGTGGTGGTGAGTTTGAGTCTCTACGAAGGTTCCTCTCACTCTGTCTGAGCCTCCTGCACAGACCAAAGTGAGAGTCAGTTCATTTTGCTAAGTTTATACAACTTCCATGTTTACTAAAATATACAAATTCTAGCTAAGTTGTTTTCTAGATTTACAAGTGTACTAGGTTTAAGTTTTCATGTCTCAAGTTTTCTAGTGTGCCCAATGGTCCAAGCATTTAAACCACTACTCTGATACCAAACTATAGTGCCCGTTTAAACAAACCACTTGAGACCCAAGAAAGAAACCTAGGGTTAGCTAGAAAATTATGGGATAATTTTTTTATTTGAAGTGTCTATAACCAGGTTACAAGACAATAGTTTTCACTAACAGGTTCTAGAATAAGACCAATGTACTACAACATATGTTCCCTTCATTAACTAATAACAAGTTCACAAGGTTCAAATTTTAGGGTTATATGTTTTAGTTAGATTCAGGGAGTAATTTACCCCCATGCCTGCTCTCTAGCAGCCTTAGAGTTTCAACAATATTTTTCTCATACTTAATGCTTCCAAAATTTCCCTAAACCATTTCTGTCGGATAGGAAATTTTCTCAGCTTTGTGGTGATATAAAGAATTCCTCCTAACTCCCTATAATTTCCAAGTTATAGGCCAGTGGGCTTTAGGGGAGAAATTTTCCTGAGAATAGTCCACGGGTCTAGGGAGGAAAATTTTCCCCCTTGCGCAGTGTTGTCCACTCAAAAATTCCCTACTTTTGAGAAGTTGAAAATTAAAATTTTTGAAGTTAAATGTCTTTTCTTATTGTTCTAGTAATGTGAAAGGTCAAGAAATTGGAAAAATATACATTTTTTGGGACATTTTGTGTGATTTTCGGGCCTGTCAGACATTTTTGTCCCACGTGTCCCAGGTTCATTCGGGCTCTTTGTTCCCCGATCGGCCGATTTACCCGAAGTCCATTCTTTTTGGGCCCGTCAGAACTTTTTGTCCCAAATGTCCCAAGTTCACCCAGACCCGTTATTACCTTTTCTTCCGATTCGGCTGAATTACGTACTTCGCGTACTTTCGTCCCGCATGTCCCAAAAACATTTGTGCATCTTTTCCCCGCATCGCCCGAATCGGCCGAACCGCGTACTTCACGCTTTCACATCCCTCGTGTCCCAAATGAACCAAGTGCCATTCGTGCTAATTTTTCCCGCTCTATCTGAATATATTACTTTTCAATTTGGTAGATGTGTATTTAATGCGCATTTATTATCTTTCTCTCTCCTAAACGGCTATATAATGAGCTGCCCCCTATGCATTTTTGCACACTGCTTTCATGTTATCTATTACTCATACCATTGTGACCAAAATTTCTGCATGTGTATCCATTCCCCCTGCAATTCCATCCCAAGTCCAACCTGCAGCTTTGCTCTCTAAGTTATTATCAACATGTAGATTAAATTCCAGGGACAGGAACAAATTTCACCACTCGAGTCTGTCATTCCCAATATCGGGGACATTGAGGTTCACCACCTCAACTTTGGAGATTTTGGGCAAGAATGATAGACACGAACCCTTCACCTATGGCACAGATGATTCATGACAGTGGCTTGGATTTCATTGGTGGTTTCCCTATCTCAGTGCAATGCGCAGACACAGTGCTCTCATGTGGGGCTCATTTCAGCCCTAACTCGAGTGAGTTGACAAATGTGCATGGGGAGCTCATCGCTAAACTTGACGCTGCTACCATTGGCACTGCACTAAGGATTCCAGAAACAGACAATGCTATAATTATTTCTTAGAATCAGGCACAGGACCTTTTCGATCAAGATAGTGAGAAATATAAGGCGTGGGTGGCGAAGTCCTGGCTAAAAAACCCTAAGAAGGGGGTGTCTCGTCTGTCTAAGACTCTTTTCCATGCAGATTTCAATGAAGAATTGTTGGATTTTATAATCCTACTGGCTCGGGTCATGGGTTTACCCTCTACAAATGAGTTCCATTTCTAGATGTGCCAGCTTATCAATGTGGTGTGCGAAGAAACTCAGAATATCAATTGGGTAGAGATCATTAGTATGAACCTATCAGAGTAGTTGTTGTCCAATGTACAGCAGACCAAGAAATTCTATATGACTTCATACTTGATGTATACCCTAGCAGCATCGAGGAAATGGTTTGGGTTCTCATTCATTGATGCTCACAAGGGTGACCCTGTGTATGCCTACTACCCTCAATTCACCTTGGAAACTAGCAATCACAATTTTAGGAGGGTGAATGATGCTTTCACCATGTACATTGTCAAGCTCCTAGAAAGTGACACAGCGAGGAGATTTTCTGATGAAGCTATGAATCTGATAGCGCATTACGGTGCCTACTTCATCCAATTTAGGAAATTTTTCTATATAAGGCTTGCAGACTATGAGAGCACTCCTCTTAAATTTCCTATGTTCTGTAATGACAAAATGGCATTAATAGAAGTATGTAAGCAGCTAGATAAGTTTCACAGAACCTACAAGGATAAGAAAATCACTGGCCTACACTTCCCTATCATCTTGGGAAACTACACCTACAAAACAACCCTGGATGCACAAAATATAGAAAGAGCCCTAGCTCCCATTACTGTCCATTTCTTCAAGCTGCGAACTTGTTTTGACTTGAAGAAGTTTATTGAGTAGAACATCAAGATCACTTATCATCATAGGGTAAACACAGAGGACTATTGGGCTGACTGTGCTGATGATTTTGAAGCAAGGAGAAGACATTATGGCAGGTTTTCCCTTCAATTAATCCAAGAGCTTAACCTGTACCAAGTTTTTGAAGGGCCCCAGGATCATAATTCTGACCTGTACTCATATGAGTATGAAAATGTGGTCAAACACACTCCCTTGGAGGACTTGGATTGGTTCAAAAAGGAGAAGGATGATTTGGCTGAAATCCTAGCTCCGGTCTTAGTCAGGACCAAGATCTGGTTTGATAAGAAAGTCCTTGAATTTAGAAGCCATGTAGGGGAATCCTACTCCAAGGATGCTTCAACACCAAGGAGGGAAGAGTTAACACCCAGATCGGAAGCACCTGTGAAGACCCCTCTTACCTCATCAACTCAAGGACCTACAGTCTCCACTCCTTCCTAGTCCACCCAGGTATATCAAAAGAAAGTCAGAGAAGTCAAGAAGGATCCTGTGGAGGAAGATCCCCTAAGGAAGCATACTAAGTTGTCCTCAGGCCCAGAGAACATCATTGTTCTCAGTGAAAGTGAGGAGAGTGAAATTCCTGTATCTACAAGCGCTCCAGAAGCCCCCATGGATAAAGAAAAAGAGGTCCAAGCACTGAGCTTCTGGGTGCCAGTGACCCCTTTGTATCATAAGCCACAAGCGCCCCACTTATATCTCAATTAGAGGTAACAACAGTGCAAACCTTGGGTGCCATGAGTTGTTTGTCTCTTGGCCCTCTTGCCCCACCTTCTTCTTCCTCCTCCTCTTTTGCATGGGTGCAGCCTCTTGTTGACAGTAGGAAGAGAAAGTCTTCCTCCCGAATCTCAGGACCCAATTTTGATGTTGTGGCAGCCTTATTAGGCACTACTCCTCCTACTCACACCAAAAAAGCTAGAATTACCTCTAGGATAGTGTCTGATGCTCAAGGCCAACAATTCTTGGAGATAGCCAAGCCTAAGGAAGACAAGCCAGAGCAATATTTGCAAGCATCCGATCTAGAGCTCTCGAGAATTCCCATGGGAGAGTCCACCCCTGAAGGTGAAATCCACAATCTTCAGGAAACAGTCACCAGAGTCATTGGGAGGGTAGAGAAAGGGCAGCAAACCATAGAGCAGCTGGAGGAACAAGCCCAGATTCTTACAAGTTTCATCAAATCCCTATTGTCCAAGGATAAAGTTTTGGATCCTACCCCATTGACTACTCTTCCACCACCTGTAATTCTGAGCCAGGATGAAGTGCAGAGTATCAAAGACATGCACAAGTATTCTGTCTATGGAAGGGCTATGGAGGCCACGGTGGAGGATATGCTTGTTACAGGATTGAATTTCATTGATGAAGCCTTCAAACTCCATGGGAAGGTGAGTAATTTGCAACAGAAGCTCTCCTCCACTATTGGGAGCATTGATAAAGAACTTAAACTTTGGGGCAGTTGTATAGTATACCTCCATCTAATGGGACAAATAGATGAGAATATTTTGATGGCAAGCAAGGTCTTCGAAGATGCAAAGGATAATTTGTCAAAGTCCTGGGTCTATAGCATGGAATGGAAAATCAAGGTGCTAGAGGAGGCTTTGGGAGAGTTAAGAAATAGCTGGCAGAAGGGTGAGGCCTTCAAAACACTATTTATATCTGCCTTCAAGGATATAGATTACCATCTTCATGATGAGACTTCTGGTGTACCTCTCTCTTTACAAGAAATCAAAGCTCAATTCAGAGCTTTTGTCAAAGGTGATCTATTCAAGGAGAGTTCCATTTCCAAGGAAAAGATGAAGGAGATCTGCTCTCTTCAATCTGTTGTAGAGGAAGCAAATAAATATTATCATACTCATGTTGAATTCGACAAAGAGATAGAGAAATATATCAGATTTTGGACTCAGTCCACCACCAACATGTCAGTTCCACGTGGCAGAGACATAGTAGAAGCATTGAAAATATTTAGACAACGGATCCTTAAATCAGTGGGTCCCTCCCAATCTTGAACACTTGTCTTCTTCTCCCGATTCTTCTCTCTTCTTCTCTTGTTCATCATGAATTTATTGTAATTAGTTGGGGTATTGCGATTAGCAGCCCTTTAACTAAACATTAGTTATAAGAAGTAGTTACCAAGAGTAACTAATTTGTAAACTATATAATGGCCTCTCCTCACCATTTTCTGAAGGAGGAACTTGGCTTATTTTTGAAAGTGTAAATAAATCATAAAGAAATCAATACAGAAGGATCTTTCATTCTTTGTCTATCTGGTTTCCTTTATTCTCAAGCTATTCATTTAATCTTGTTAGATCATTTGTATGTATTATACTGAGAAGCTTTGTATACTTGCAGATGTTATTTATAGAACTTTGTGTCTTTTCAAATTTCATCTTATTAATGTGATACAAATGATCTTATTCCAATTCATTGTACCCTCGCATGCATAAGGAATTACTCTGTCATCTATAATTCTGAATGGTGCCTTTCTGCTCGTTCTCGCATTTTCATTCCTCAGTCCTTTTTTGATTGATGACCTTTTAGGAAACACTTTCATAATATCCAAGTTCCATAGTAAAACCATGCTTTGTATATATGTAAATAGGTTCATTTTTGAATAAGGGAACCTCTCCCATTAAAGAGGAGGGAGTTCTTGTCCCCTGACTATTTCTCTTCTTGAAGTTCCTTTTTGACGACCAACACGCAGGTTAGCAAAGTGGGGATGAACTTGGTGTATTTTTCCTTTTTGGGTGCAAAAGTGCAAAATGTATTTACACACCCATGAGCCCAGTGGGGAGACACGTGTCACTCCCCGATTGGTCAGGAGGGATGGTAGGTCGATGGAGCGGGTTGAAACTTTAAGTCTCTTCCACCACAAAATGCACGGGGACAAAATTGGTCCATGCCCATGCCTACACCGGAAATGCCATGTGTCACTCAGGAATTTGCACAGGGAAAATGGATAGGCAGGAGTGGTAGAAGATTTGGGATTTTGTGATTAAAAGCTCAAGGGATAAATTTCACGTGTGCCTCCACTGAAGGTAGAAATGGTGCCATGTGTCGCAACCCTATTGGGCGCGAGCTATGGGGAGGCGAGAAATCCAAGGGGTTAAGCCGAAAAGGGTTTCAAACCTGAAAATTTTGTGTGGGCCTGTGCATTTTTGAAATGAGATTTTATAAGCTAGGCAAGGTTACGGGGCCGTGGAGTCAAAAGGAACATTTTTCAAAAAGAAGAATTATAAGTTAAGTTTTCAAAATTCTCCTGCGCATCCATCAAGCCACTTGTCAGCACGGGATTGGTCATGGGTTAGTGGGGATGCATGAAAAGTTTGAGAATTTTTCCGAAGTCCATAACTTAAAGGGGTTAAGTTCAAATGGGGTCCTCCCCTCCGTTGTGCCACATGTCGACACGTGATTGGCTATAGGCCGGCGGGGATGCGGGAAAAAGTGGGAAAATTTTCAAATGGTAAAATTTTCAAAAAAGGTAAGTTTAAAATTTTGGTCCACCCCTCCGATGTGCCACATGTTAGGCCCCGATTTTTCGCAGGATGGCAGGGGCCATGGACTTTTTGTAGTAATTTTTCCAAAGTAAAAAATTAAAGTTCATAGTTAGATTTATTTTAATTTTTGAATGCCAAATTGAAGTAAAACTTCAAATGGGCATAACTTGAGCTAGAAATATCAGTTTTGGGAAAATGAGGACTTTTTAGAAAGATATCAATGCCCTCTTTGTATAGAAACAATAAAATTTACTTTTTGATGATACATAAAGGGTAAGTTTTGGAAAAATGATCTGCATGCTCTTAATTGTCAAACTTGCAATTTTTGACTTTTCAATTTGATTAAATTCGATTTCCTCCTTCACTCAACATGTCAAACAAACATGGAGTGTTGATCTAGGGAGGATTTAGAGTGTTTTTGGGAAGTTAATTTATTCAATTGATTTAAAAATATTATTTTTCCAACAAATGACAGAAAAATGACTGTTAGAGGGATTGCATTCAATTTAGCTATGATTAAGTTGTTTTCTTGAGTTTTCTTTGTCAATATGGATTCATTTGTGGACCAGCATACTAAATTTTAACTTCTCCAAGTTAATAGAAGTGTGCAGGTTTGAACTATACATTTTTATTAAAAATTACCAGTTTTAAAAGTTGCAATGCCAGTGATCAATTTTTTAAAGGATCTATTTATCAATTCCATCATTTAAATGTAACAAATTATTTCTAATATAGTCTAATACATTCGGTTGATTCTAAAAATTCATTCCCAAGTCAAAATTACAAATTTTAATTTCAATTTTAAAATAATTCCAAGAATTCAAAATAATATACTTCCTTCTTACGTATTCTTCTTTTCAACAAAAATTTTAATTTACAATAGCAATTAAATCCAATACACAATACAATCTTGAGAACTAATGTAAACCTTTATTCATTTCCAATAAAACTTTACGGTTTTCTCTTTTCCATTTGATTTCTAAATACAAAATGCACTGCATATAACATCTGTTCACATTTCCTTTCAAAACAGAGATTAGAATATAACTTCTTTACATTTCACATTATAATCCAATCTTCCAATTTTAATACAAATATCTTCACTTTACAAATTGCTATACAAATCATCCACTCCAAAGTGGGAAGGATTACAATAATTTGTTCAAAAGAAAGGACTGTCAAACTGTATATTTCTCTTGCTCCAAAACAATAGCATGCTATTTTCTTCATCTTTTCATCTTGATCACAACAAGGAAGGGGGAAAGGAAACACTCTCCACCCAACCAAGACATCCAATGAGAAGGGAGAATCCATCCTTCCTCATTGGCCCCTGAGCCCCAACCATATTAGAATAAAATATGCATTACAACACATGCCACCAAAGGCTTCCACAACAAACATGCAGTATTTTCACATTCAAAACACATTTCAAGAAGAATGTAGTTCACAACTACATTAAACAGGTGCAAACAAAACTAAGGCTTCATCAAGCAAGCCAAAAAGAGAAAGGATCTATGGGGGAAACTACTTATGCCTCCCAATTGGGAATTGGGAATACACCAATAATCATACCGCCAATATCAATATCATATCCCATAAACCTTATGCCTCCCAACCCCTCCTTATGCCCCCCCCAAGAGTAAGAAATGCAAGATGTTTCTTTTCCATGGTGGATCCCAATCCCAAACTCCCTCCACAATCAAATGGGTGCCATTGGCATTCCCTTATACCCCCCATTTGAAATCCCATATCCTTCTCCTACACCATGTCCTAAGTAGTCTACCCAACTAGCCAAAACACACATAACAGTAATAACCATTTCCTACATGCATACAAGAGAAAGAAAGCATTTTAAAAGGGCTCAAGTTCCTACCTCTCCATAATGGAGTTTGTTGCAAGATCAATAAGCTTCCCAAGCCAAAATGTAGTCCAAAATCAGCAACACACTACCATGCAAATGACTCCAAACTCCTTTCACAAGCAAGGCTCCAAAACAACAAGAAAATTCACCCCCAAGAGGAATCAACAAAGTTTCAAAAACCCCTAACAAGCAAGGAGTTCAAATTTTAAAGGAGAGAGAAGAGAAGAGGATGATGTGGATCCATGTGGGATGCCACATCACTCTTCCTCAACCCCAAAACAAAATAAAAATCATTCACCTAAACATAATAAATAAGATGACAAATTAACTTACACACTCCAAAATAACCCATACCCCAAAATGACTGAATTTAAAACATGTAAGAGAAGTGAAATTAAAACTTGAAATTAGTCGTTTAAAAATGCATTAAAAAGGCCTAAATTTAACCTCCAAACCATAGAGATGGTTGGTGAATAATTTTAAGAGGTGTGGGATAAGTTTAACTTGTCCCACAAGCCTCTAAATATAGCCTCCAAGGAAAAATTCGAATTTCCCAAGAGGATGAAGTGTTTCAAACTCCAAATCTATCTTACATATTTCTTACACATTCTTACAAACTTTCTTACACACTCTTACAACCTTTCTTACACACTCTTACAATATTACATTTAAGAGTAACAACTTTATTTATTACATTCCTATGACATATTGATTTATTTATTTTAACACATGATTATTCACAACATTAACACAACATAAAATAACTAATGAAAGGGGTAACACATCATAAAATAAATACATGAAACATTAATAAAGAAACCACATTAATAAATACACAAACCCATGGTCACATATAATGGAAATCCCCCTCCCCCCCCATGGGAACACAAAACAGTTGCCATGGTGACCTTGTTGAATTCACCCAGAATTCCAATATGATTAGTCTCCAGTCCCCCGACATTGTTGTGATATTTTACCCTGTAAAACACAAATACATCCTTCGGCCTCATAGCCATATCAAAAAATCCCAAAATGATATAAATATAGTAACAAAGCCATCTATTCATATAAATCACAACAACATCAAGAAATCAACATTATCATTTTCAGTTTAATTAATCAACTATATCATCCTCAATTAATTATCATGTTAGTTCTATTCACAATATCCAATATCACATGTCCAAATGAACATCTATAATATGTCCATGTCAAACAATATATCATCATCCACATATAAAAAATTTCTCTAATAATCATCATGCATAATAACTGAATCCAGATCAATAATAATCACTAATCTAACATCTAACCATCATACTAAAACAAAACATAATAGTGTCCATAATAAGATCAACAATATCAAGATCAGTATCTAAAAGTGTCAAAGGGAAGTGGGCACTACAGAATGTTTTTATCTCTTTTTAGGTCCCGAACTTGTTATGCCCCATAAAGATGGAGATGTAAATTTTGTTTCAGACTATGGAAATTTTTTCTTCCATCTTCCACTCTATTCACTCCCCATCTCCACTCACTTATAATATCTCCACTCCCCTTGTTCTTGGTGCTATCTTCTCCCTTAGTGTAGGAATTTGATTTTATGCATCTCTTTCTCCCTTGGTCCCTTGGAATTCTAGGTTGGTATTATAATAGTTACATTTCCCTTTCTAGGAGTAGTTTTATCATTAGGAATAGGTAGATGAACCAGCCTTCTCTGGAGGTTTTTCTTAATTGTATGGGTCCCACACCTTGATACAATCCCATGTTAGTCAAAAGTAGGGATCTGTAATGTACATATCCTAGGGTGCTACTTTTTTTACATAAATTTTTTGGCACACCTAGTGGGACGAGAATTCAATTCTTCCATGTTTATCAACATTGGATGTGTGTGTTTGTGAATTTATAGCCTTTAGAGGCTTTTTATTAGCACATATGGTGACTCCTAGGATTGAAATTCAAATTTTTTAGTAGCCCAAGTTTCTCAAATTCGTGAGAAGGATCCAAAATAGGTATAGAACAAGAGAAGAAGGGATATTTGAATACTTGTAGCTTTCTCCAGGCAGAGGAAGAAAAGGAAGACAAGTTCAGAGATCTCCATCTCCACCAAATAGGACTCTGTTAACATCTCCACCTAGTAGGCCATTTTTTCAATCCACTAGAATTATTAAACCAATTAGAATGGATACACAACCATTGCCAAATCCATTTGTAAATTTCACAAGAAGCAGTCTACTTTCCCTCAATACACAGAATCCAATTCTGGTGGTAGCATTAAAAAACATTCCATTCTTCAATGGAGAGAATCATACAACCCCAATTGATCATATTTAGGATATTATAAATGTTCATGCCATAGATTATTATTTCTATATAGACATGGTAGTGAAACTTATTGCTTCTTCTTTCAAAGGAAAATATCTACAGTGGTTCAGAAGCTTAGCAACAACATCAATTCATAACTAGAATGATCTATACACGGCCCTCTCTTATCAGTTCAGAGAGAGGGGAGATAACATATCTCTGTTGGAGAAGTTGACTACCATCAAAAGAACACCAAATGAGAAAATGGCTGACTTCAATTTCAGATTTTAAAGGATGTGGGATAGGATTCCAATTTTCGTAAGATCAACAGATGAAGGTTCATTTATCTATCCCCTTAAAGCTTTGAATTTTGATATATGTTTTATGATATAATCTATGGGATGGATATCCTTACCAGGAGCTTATGTCATAACCATTAGAGCTGAGAATTTCTTAATTCAATTTGGTAAACTTTCACCTAGGCCACCCATGGCTATCTACAGAGAAATGGGGAATCCTAGTTCTAGAAAAACACCTGAGATAACCCATATTCTTGCCCCTAGAAATCAGATTTCCAATGAAGCTTCTACATCTTCTTCTAGCACCTCAACTAAACTCTAGGAGGTCATGAAACAATTACCGAACCTAGGTAATGAGTTGGTGGCCCTCAAGAGGTAACAAAATCAGAATTTTAGACCTTATCAACCTTAGTACCAACCCCATAAGCCTTCATATCAGTCTAATAGACCTCCTACTCAATCTACTAACCAAAACCAAGGAAAACCTCCCACTGCTAGACCATTTCAACCATACAATCCTAATGCAACTTCAACATCTAGATCCTTGGTTCTAGTTTAGAATAACCTTGCGTAGGAATATGAATGGTGTTTCCCTTGTGGACAACCCCATAATCAGGCAGTATGTTTCAATGGTATGCTAAATAAAGATCTAATGGTATAGAGTGTTGGTTTTTCACAAGAAACAAATGAAGAAGAACATCAGTAATAAGAAAAAAAAACAAGAGGCACGCCAGAATGACACTTCATTGGTAAACTGGAAAACAAACAATTTTTGTAGAGTTAATCAGCCTATTTTTCAAGTTGTAGTGGCTAACACAAGGGGTAAGAAGAGGGCTATGGTTTAAGAAAAATCATGAGATTCAAATTATTCTCAGCCTTCTATCACACTTCAAGGAGTTGGTAGCTCAAATCCACCCCCAAACTCAAAAAATCAGCCTAGAGTGCCTGTTGTATTAGCTCATGTTCAAGATAAATTGGTAGTAAGAAAAGGACAGAAAAAGGACAACACATCTCCATTCAACATAATTGATTAGATGAAGAAAACAAATGTAAGCATATCTATGTGGGAAACTTTGAAAATTTGGAACAAAGAGATCTATTTCAAGTTATCATGGCCAACTTGTCTATCTCTAATGAGTCATCCAGAAATCAAGAAAAGGTTCTCACCAATGCAGTGCAAAAAAAGGAGGGTCAACAAAGAATAAATATGAATCCTCCAAAATTTTAGGTGTCCTTGAATATCATTGATAATTTCGTACACAACTTTATGATAGACTCATAGGAAAGTAGCTTCATGATTCCTAAACAAACAGCAAACCAACTAGGTCTAAAATATTAACTTATCTCAAAAGGAGTGGTAAAATTTGATGGAACAGTAGTGGGAATAGTTGGAATCATCAAGAATATAAATCTAACATTGCATGCATGCCCAAATTTCACAGTCCAACAAGACATATCAGTCATTGATTTACCACCACTCTTTGCTTTGTGTTTGTCAAGGGATTTCACAACTAAAATTGGCAGGTACCTATCAACTGATTGGTCCCACATGCTCTTCATAACAATATATGGAGCTAAAGATACAATCTGATTTGAGCCAATTGAAAATTACCACATTGAGCCTTACATGCCAAGTCTAATCAATGCCAACTTCTCATCCTTTGATCAATGAGATTGCCTAATCACTCATGAAGCAAATATTAAGGTTGGATGCATTCTAGATTTAACACTTGATGAGTGGACTCAAAAAATACATTCTTATGATCCATATAAAGAGATAGAGGAAGATGAATTTGGAATCTATTTGCTACTTGAGGAAAATCTACCTCTTCTTAGCATCACCAAACTAAATGATGAAGATGACAATGAAGTTTGGTAATTGTTCTTCAATGGTTCAAGAAGCAGGAAAGGTGCAAGAGGATGAGTAATGCTTATATCTCCCAAAGGTATGAAATATTACTCCACTTTCTAGTTCCAATTCAGTTTCTCAAATGACATAGCTGAATATGAAGCATTAATCCATGGGTTACGCTGGGCAAGGAAAAGAGGTATCAAGAACTTGCAAGTTTTTGGGGATAGTGAGTTGGTTGTAAATCATATTAGAGGGCTCAATGTCACCAAGAATGATCTCCTAAAGGGATAAAAATATAGGGTATGGGATCTCATAGAAGACTTTGAGGCATTCAACATTGATTCCATTCCAAGGAAGAATAATGAGGCCACAGACATCCTTACAACAATTGGAGCAACACTTGATGTTGTTAAAAGTATCAAGAGAGATCAAGTAAAGCCTCATATCAAAGTGCTGGCAAGACCAGTGTTACTAAAAATAATATAAGTTAGAAATTATTTGAAAGTGATCAACAAATCATAAATTTACTTCAAGAATAATTTGAGTTCTCTTCCAAGAATCAGGGAAAAATGGAACGACAATATGGGGATCAAGTAGTCCAGTTTAGAATGAACATAATCCTAAAAGATTTGGTGACTCTAGAGTCAATCTTTAATCCCAATGACCAATTCCAAAAGGATTAATCTAACATTCAAGTCAAGGATGAAGATTTAAAACTAGTTTCAATTGGGGAAGGAAAAGTGCTTCAAATTGGAAAATTAAGTACTCATCAAGAAAAATATGATTTCATACAAATTTTTCAAGATTTATTAAATATCTTTGCTTTGAGCTATGAACATTTGAGATATTTTGATCTAATTTTTTCCCAACACACTATTGAGATAGATCTATAAGCCAAACCCATCAGAGAGAAGCAAAGACAAGTAAATCCTCACATTAAGCCTCTCATGAAGAAGGAGTTGAACAACCTCATAGAGGCAAGTAGCATATTGCCAATTAAGCACTCCTCATGGGTTGCTAATATGGTGCCAGTCAGGAAAATAAATGGAGAAATCAGATTGTGTATGGATTTCTGGGACTTGAATAGGGATTCTCTCAAGGATAATTATCCACTTCCTTCCATGGAGAAAATATTTCAAGAAATATCCAGTTCAGAGATATTTTCATTGTTATATGGCTACCCAGGCTTCAATAAAATCATGGTGAAAGAGGAATACCAATTCAAGACAACTTTCACCACCAAATGGGGTACATATGATTATAATAAGATGCCTTTTGGCCTATTAAATTCCATATCTACATTTCAAATAGCAATGGATATGGAGTTCAAAGGATTGATAAACAATATGGTTTTTGTGTACCTAGATGACATAATTGTATTTTCCAAGAATGTGGCTAATCACCTCTCTCATCTTAGGAAATTATTCGAGAGATGTAAGAAATTTTGAACATCTTTAAATCTAAAGAAATGTATTTTCTTATCTCATGAAGGACATCTCTTAGGCCGCATTGTTTCCAAATAATGATTAACAATTGATCTATAAATATTTGAAGTTATCCTTGTTCTACCTTTCCAAGTCATAAGAATGCTCTCTAAAGATTCTTGGGGAGATTTAACTTTGTTAGAAGGTTCGTGCCATATTTTTCCACTCTTGTTAAGCCATTAACAATGATGTTCAAGAATAACCTTGCATTCAAGTGGACAAGAAAGGGAAAAGAGAGTTTTGAGGCTATCAAACATGTAATATCCCAAGCTCTAACTCTCATCAATCCAGATTTCTCCAAGGACTTCATCCTCTATGATTTTGGCAGCTTGGACACAATCTCTGCCATCTTAGTGCAGCTGAACAAGGAAGAATCTGAGAAACCCATTGATTTATTTAGTCAGAGCTTGGAATATTATGAGATGAGGTACTCTTTCATTGAGAAGAATGTCCTTGATTTTATCAAAAGTTTGAAGAATTTTAGACACTTAGTTTCAAATAACATAATTCATATGCTAGTTGGACATTCTGGGGTAAAATAATTTCTTTTACAAAAGGACTTTAAGTTGGATAACCAAGATTATGGAATATGACATTGCTATTATAGTAATTAATTTGGTCAGGGGTAAGGGTATTTTTTAGTAAGTGTATTCAAATTAGCATGTTGAGTCAAGAGAGGAAGGAGTTGTTTTGGTGTTACAAGATGATCAAGGACAAGAAGTAGGTGGTGTGCTCTTTACTTGTTGGAATGAGGATATAGAACGCTTCCTTCTAATAGGTAAAATCCCTCAAAGTTGGAGAAAGGCCAAGAGAAGGTATTTCAGGTTGCAAACTATACCATATGTGTTTGTAGATAATGTTTTGTTCAAAAATGATGTGAATGGTGTCCTCCTAATATGCATCAAAAAAGATCATATAGAGAGGGTATTACATGAGTTTCATGATGGAGAAACGGGTGTTCACTTTGTACCAAAAGCAAAAGCTCTTAGAATCATGAAAACGGGTTATTACTGGCCTAATCTTTTCAATGATTTCCACTCATAGATCAAGAAATGCAAGAAGTGTGCCTTCTTCACAGGAAAAGAGAAACTAACAACCCTCCCATTACACCCCATCTTTGTAAATGAACCATTCATGTAATGGGGTTTGGACTTTATTGGGGTAATCAACCCAAATTACAACCTAGGTCATAAATGGATCCTTATAGCCATAGACTACTTCACCAAGTGTATAGACACAATTGCACTCAAAGAAGACAATGAAACCAACATTCTATATTTTTATGAAGTTATTGTGAGAAGGTTTGGTGTCCCTTCCACTATAATATCATATAATTCCTTCACTTTTATTGGGACAAATATATATAATTATGGTGTTAGGAATAACATATAATTGAGTTCATCTTCTAATTATCACCCTCAAGGAAATGACCAAGCTGAGTCCACCAATAAGAACTTGATAAAGATTATAAGGAGAAATCTAAATGAGAACCATAATACTTTGCATACCAAATTTAAATCAGCCTTGTGGGCTGATAAATCTCTCCTAAGAAGTCAACTGGTTATTTTCCTTTCAGGTTGGTCTATGCAAGGGAAGAAGAGATTCCAATATCCTTAGAGTTACCATCTTTGGAGCTTATCAAGTAGCTGGAGTTATTTGATTTTGAAGCCATGGAAGTCAGGTATGCAGAGCTCATGGAGCTAGAGGAGATGAGAAACCAAGACATGAAAATAACGGATAAATACCAAGATCAAAACAAGATGAGATTTGACAGAAAGTCCAAAAATATAACCTTTCAAGATGGAGATTTGGTCCTAAAATGGGATGCAGACAGAGCCAAACTAGGAAGAAACTCCAAGGTTGATGCAATATGGAGTGACCCTTACTTTATTTTAGGTTGTAAGACTAAAAATGATTTCTAGCAATCAAATATGGATGGATAAGAACTAAAAATTATAGTCAATGGAATCTACCTAAAGCATTATTACTAAAGTTAAATCTCATTTATGTACATATTAGTTTAGGATTTATAACTGTGCTTATAACACATTGTCCTATTTTTTAGCCTAGGTTTACTTTCAGATAATTTCTTGTGCACACTCTGCATGTTCCACTTGGGATGTGTATGATTTTTTTATTTGTACAAAGTTATTCCCTTGTTGCTCTTGCACTTTTCAGTTCCAGGAAGGGTCTTGTGATGGAAAAATCAATCTCCAACCCAGGTTTTTAAACATGTCAAGTCCTAGAAGTGTTTCATAGGTTATGGGTGATTCTCAGGTGTCAGATCAGTTTCAGCAATCAAAATGACTCCATGCCCCATGAACCCTCTAGGGTCACTAGTCTTACATATCTAACATCAAGATAATCCCATGAGTCACTAATTACTATCCATTTTTTGTACCTTTGTAAAATGGATAACTTAAGAGGTCTAGGCATTGGCAGATGATTGAGGCATTCTTTGAAATTTACAAGGGAGATCGTGGGTTGGCTCGGTCGAGTTAGTCTCTATGCGTGATGAGCTAGAAAGCTATGGCAAAGGGTTGAGCTAGTGTAAGCTTGGTGAGTTAAGCAAATTATAAGTTTTAATGTTCTCCGGTAGCAAGAAAAAATACTACAGGTTGGTAGTGGGATCAGGAAGGTAGGAGGAAATTGGCATAGGGGTGCTAGTAGCATATTTAGATGCTACTGGCTAACAACATCTTAAAATGATACTATCCTGTAACATGTATCGATGTTACTGGTCGATAGTATGGTGAGGACCTAGTTGGTGAAAATGGTGGCATCAGAAGATGATGAAACGGACGCCGGTAGCATTTGAAGTGCTATCAATTGATAACAAAAAGGTGATAAAGGTAAGTAGTCAAGTGACATAAAGGATGTTGGTAGTATTTTTTTAGATGTTACATGTTGACTGCATATTTTACGCTACCGGATGGTAGCGGAAAAGGAAAAATTCGTGTCATGATCAAGAAATATGTAAGTAATGCAAACGATCGAAAGAAGGGTAAGTAATGGAAGGAATGCTACCATACAGTATGAAAACATATTCTCTTGGACAACACCATCGAGGATTGTGCAACCAGCCATGAGGGGAAGAAGATGCTACTGTCTGTGAGTCAAATTGCATGTAACTAGCTAAATGTAGGGATGAACCAAGAATTAATGGAAGCAGTACATAGCTTGTTTAACCACTAGTTTAATGAGGTATGACACCCATGAATTCCTATGAAATCAAAGTACCAGTTCATATGGCTTTCCATATCTCTTTAATGAAATATATCGGTTTGTGAGGTAATTTTGAAGATCTTCAACAAAGTATTGTAAAATTTTCCTCATTTTAATGGAGATACGTTCTTTAATGTAAAGGAACTCTGTCAAAATTGTTTTATAGTTGTTATGAGTTACAGGCCTCAAATTTGGACATTTGTAAAGGATTCTTGCCTTGTTCCTATATTGTAATGGATTGTGCATCATTTTAAGCAGTAAAATTGGTGTTTTTTTTACTTTTCTTTCCCTAAATCGAGTTTTATTACATTTCTTTCCTTCTATTATATTCCCAGGTATATTGTGCATGTTTCTATCTCTTTGTAGGACCCAAAGTTGTTGTGCCCCACGATGATGGAGAAGTAAATTTTGTTTTAGATTTTAGCTATTTTGTCTGCCATCTCCCACTCTATTCACTCCCCAACTTCACTTGCTTATAATATCTCCACTCCCCTTGTTTTTGGTGATATCACCTCCCTTAGTTTAGGAATTTTATTTTCTACATCTCTCTCTCCCATGGTCCCTTGGAATTCTAGGTCAGTATTAGAATAGTTGCATTTCCCTTTCTAGGAGTAGTTTTAGCATTAGGAATACTAGAGGAACCATCCTTCTCTTGAGGTTTGTCTCAATTGTAGAGGTCTCACACCTTGAGACAATCCCATGTTAGCCAATATTAGGGATATGTAATGTGTAAATCCTAGGGTGATAATTTTTTGACTTAAAAGTTACTTAGTGCATTTAGGTCCCCTAGACCTCTCAAAACATAGGCACAATATGCTACTAGCTCTCCTATTTGGACATGACCCACTCATCTTCATAAATTCACTAGTCCATCTCATCATTCTATGTACAAATCACCTCCTCGGTCTCCTTCACATAGGTGCACATCACCTCTACGCTCTTCTCTACATAGATGCTCATCGCATCCTAGGTATACTCCACATACGTGTTCACCACTGAGGAATTTTTTACATGTACATCGTCAGTCTCATACATCACCGATCTCAGATCATGGTCACACACCTTTATATCCTTAGATATCAGGTGGAGGACCCTTTCCCTTCACTTTCGTCAGTCTCGATCATTTCCATACACTTGGGGGACATCATGCTTATTCCCCCCATCCTATAATTATTATTTGTATTTCATTTCTACCATTACATGATGTGCTTCACATTTCATAGTTCTAAGCATCAATCTTATACAACTTGATACACCAATCGTATTGTCACTACCCTATGACGCACTCTAGTTCTGTAGTTCATAATAAATTGTTGAGGTTCTAAATATGAAATGAACCTCACACTATTGTACATTTCATGCTCTCCACTCCATGATCATGTATTTCTAGCATACACATATTTCAACCCACCACCCTATGACACACTCTATTCCTGTGGTTCATACTCAACTGTTGAGGGTATAAATCTGAAATGAACCTAACACCATTCTATATTGCATGCTCTATGCTTCATTGATCATATATTTCTACCATGCACATGTTCAAACCATTTCCCAATGACGCACTCTTTTTCTATGGTTCATTCTTGACTGTCGTGGGGTTGTTTATAAATAAACCTCATTTCACTCATACTCATTCACATTCTCTTAGGAGGATGGGAGGGGGGGTGCACTGATCCTATCACATTCACATTGCATACCATTCCATTCACTCATTCATAGCATATTGCATATATTGGTTGCACCTACTCTTGTTTACTTATGCTCATATGCACACTTCGCTTACTATGTTAGTTAGATATTTTTTATGTCATTATATTTTCCTATATACACATACACTTTCACTTTTTATTTAGTTATGAATGTAGACTTCCTATAAATATTTGTACACAACTTGGATTTTTAGTAATATACCTCTTACCAATCCCACCAAGGCTCCTGAGGGAATCTACTTTCTTCCACACTATAGGTGTTATTGTTTCATTTTCTACTACTTTATTTTCTTACTAGCACACTACTCTATCGCTATATACATGTCTTTACATACTTATTATATTTCTAACATTCTAACGGGTGCTTCATGTGCACCATTTGTATTACAGGAAGTATTTTCCATAATGGTTTTCAAATACTTTGATTGTTATTGTTTGTCATTGTTTTCCATTATGTGTCATTGTTTACGGGATTTTCCCTATGTCTTGTGTGTTCATTGCTTGTATGATTTTGGTTACTTCAATCCTGATTGTCTTATGACATTATGAGTGATGTTCCATGTTTGCAACTTAATTTTCATGGTCTATTTTGTCTGCACTATTACTTTTTTACATTTTCTTCTATAGCATGCTCGTCACTTGTTCTACTAACACATATGTCTAACCATTTTTTTTTGCATGTGCCTTGGTTTATACCATGCACATTTCCTCCCCTTGTAGGATATTAGTTTTAGATCAACACCCAATCCTCTGTTTGGGATGAATACTCTTAGTGACGTTGCATGCACCCCAAACTAGGGGGGAATACATTGGGTGAATCAATCACCCAATACAACAGTATAGAGCTACACTTTAGACATGCACAATACAGGAACAGAGCAGTAATATAGTCATAGTACAACCCATAATCTAACTTGGGTCCTCTATTCAACATAAACGCCAGTGCCCAAATACAGACACTAGCATTGGGAATTCCTGACCTTTCTTGGGTGCCAATGACTAGGGGGTAGTTACAACTACTTTCTCATATTAGCGCAATCTACATAGTAGTTTTCATAGCACCGACACAATCCTCCAGTAATCATAATGCATTTTATCTTTTATCTTTTTTTTCTACTTAGATCAAAGTAGATTAAACACGAAACAAAGAAGGATCACACCATCTATAGTGGTGCATAAATTTTGGGAAGTAGTCAAGGCTAGATAATAACACTAGACATTTCTCCCCAACACTCTTCTGTCGTGGCATGAGATCACCAAAAAAACTCACACTTGGTGTGTGATCTCCAGTAAATATCACACTTGGTGTGATATCTCCTTAAAAATCACTCTTCTACAGCAGATCAAGACACTTTCTATCCTTTTTCACTCATCACGGATCAAATGCACATGTTCCTTTTATTACTTTTTTGGATTTTACATACTTTTTACACACCTTTTATAGAGTTTTCATTTACACATATTTGAATACTCCTTTTCTAATACTTTCCATAAGTCTGTCCTTAGTAACAATAAGCGGACACAAACACTCACAATCCTGCAATCTACCTTGTATGTTCAAAAACAATGTATTCAAGCCTAAAAGCATGCTTTTAACTCTATATGCTTCAACCCTAGGGTCCCAACTTTTATCAAGTTATCTGGTGTCAGGTCCACATTTTTTGTCTTATCACTCCTTGACACTTTCTACTTGTCTTTCTTCACAATTACTTCATCGATCTAGCTTGGCTTCACTCACTAGCCCTGCCTCAAGACTTATTTAGTCATTTATTTTAATTAGGAGGCTTATTCTAATTAATACCAATATTCAAGTGGGGGAAAATGAATTTCAACATGCCTTATTTTGGGTAAGATTGCTCCAAAACCAACATTCCAGGTTACACACTAGGTCTTTATTCTATCATGCACATGCCTAGAATGGTAATTGACTAAAGTCTTTAGCCTTATTCTTGGAAAACATGTCTTAGATATCTCTCTATGGTCTTACAAATCCCACAACCCAGTATGATGTTCATAAGGATGATCTTTCTTGATTTTAGACTTCTAGCACCCAGTGATGACTACTGATCATTCAAATAACCTAGTCCTTCCTAAAAAACTCTAACAAACCTCTTTGTATCTTAAGAGCCCCTTTTGAGCACACATATAACATTTAGGCATCTTGTTGTCTTATGGGTTAGCCTTTTAGTTGTCAATTACAAAATCCAAGCAAGGAAATCCACTTTGAATATAAATCTATGTGATCATAATAGAGGACCTAAGCTCTAAGCATTAGACTTTCATCAACAATAGGTTTAGTCTTCCTGATGACGTTCTAAGAGCATTCACAGTCATATAGTGTAATCACTGGATCTCAAGGGACAAGTAATTGTATTTGGCTTCTTACACACATATGAGGGGAAGCCTCTTTTATTACTTACACACTTCAAGTTACATTGGTACACCTAGAAATCGCTCACTATCAAATTCTTGATTTCACATTGAGCCTCTTAAAATCAAGATTCCTGTTGTTAGTGCAAATTCAGCAGCACCCCTGGATGCAAATCAGGTTTCTAAGTTGATGTTTCTAGGCATCCAGTGTGATTGCACAATATTGAAACCTCTCTCCAAGTGTGGGACTTGTAAAATGAGAGAGGAATCTCTAGATTAGAGGCTGATTCCTCAAACTCCTCTAATAATATCTATTTGCACAATTGCAGAGGTTTGAATCCTAATGCTACTTAAATTCCAAGGAGACAGAGATAGAAAGTACAAAAATTGAAACTAAACTATTAGGTGATACACCAAAGGAGGAGTGGTGGACACTTTTTGTTCATACAAATTGACACAGATTTCATGAAATACAACATGAAACATCATACACAGGCTGATAAGATGCAATTGAGAGGTCTGAAATGAAACAAGACAATACAAACAAAGGACTGAAAATTGATCACAGAGTCTGCATTGTCATTTTCACTGTCAAAATCCTTGCATTTGCAACATCAAAGAGGTAGAAAACCTGTTACAATCATGAAGAAGGTCTAATACTTGTAAAAATCACTTGTTGAAGGTGAAATAAGAAGCTTGTCTGTCCCAAAGAAATGTTCAACCCTCAAAAAATGAGCCAAATCTGGCTTTTTACAATGCATGGGTTGAGCCCAGGAGAGAGAAAACATGTAAAAAACATGTGGGAGCCATTCCCCATTGAATGAAGATGCATTAAAATAGCATGGGCATCCTTACAGACCCATGCCCTAACATTTTTGGCCATGTTGAAGAAGAATGTGACCCATTTTTGCATTTAAAACTGGTTGTTGAAACATCATTTCTGGCCATTACCACGTGCCAGAGATGTTTCTTGATTTTTCTCTCTCCAAACTGAACCAAAATGTAAAAATGACCACATAATCTTATAGATAATTTCACCATCTTTCCATTGATATAAAGAACGCGAAAATCTGAGCTCTGGATCGAAAGATTTATAGCGATTTGAAAGATTTAGGGCAAAAACAGGCAAAAATCAGATCGGTGGGCAAAAAGTTTGAATTTTTACCCGTTTGGTCTTTGGAAAAAATTTCCCCACGCTCCACCACTTGGATGACATGTATCAGGCCCTGATTTTTCCACAGGCTCATCCTTTGAGAATTTATTTCGGGCCCTTCCTTTAATTTTTTGCCACTTGGACACGTGGCACTACTCCATTGGATGCGGGTTTGACCCTCCAAAATTTCCTTGCGGGATTTTCCAATTTCTGGCGCCACCTGGACACGTGGTGAGATTCTATTGGCTCACAAAAAGGGGGTGGGATTTCCCATTGAGTTTTTCTTTTTTTTTTCCTTGGGAAAATTTCCCAAAAATCTCCCCCATCTCGCCACTCCAGGACACATGGCACTCCCCTATTCGTCCGCGGGCTTTCGGGCAAAATTTACCTCTTTACGCCAAACACTTAGCAATTTTTTCAAAATTCTTCCCCTTTTGACACATGGCACATTTTGATTCATCCGCATGCCTCCTTGTCTATTTGCGGCTTTTTCACCTTTTCACGTCCCATGCGTCCCTCGTGTACTTTTGTCCCAGATGTCCCGGACTGTCTAGGACAATTACCTCCAAACCGCTCGAAACGGATTTCCTTGTTCCTGTTTGTGGATTTTTCACCTTTTCACATCCCACACATCCCTCACATACTTTTGGCCCAGATGTCCCTGTTATCCCGTAAAATTGACAAGGGCAATTTTACTGATAACCATACCGAGAATTTTTGTCTTGATCCCTCGATAGGGATCCCTCGCGTTCGAAACGATTTTAAAATTCCTTCTCAGGAAATCTAGCTTTCGAACTTAGTCTTTTTGAGCCTTTTTGGCTAGGCGCATGGATTTTCACTGTAACACCACATTTTGGTGCGCCCCTTCAAAAAGCCTTTGGCGCATGGTTTCCCATGTCAACACGTCTTTTGGTGCGCCAAAGCATGTTAAGCCTTATTTGCGTGCGCCGAGGCGCATGCGCCTCGATGTTGACATATCATTTGTCGCGCCTCTTTTCCATGCGCTAAAGGGCGCATGTGCTTTCCTTGTTACACCGCGTTTTGGTGCGCCCGAGGGCGCACAATAATTCATGTCGACAACACGTTTGATGCGCCAAGGTCGCACCCATTCTCCTGTTGTCAGTTACTTCCATGCGCCAAAGGGCGCATGCTTTCCTCTGTCGACAGTCGTTTTCGCGCGCCTTTCAAAAGTGGGTGGCGCATTTATGACAAAGTTTTGTTATATATAACAGTGCGCGCCATGTCATTTTCATTGTTCTTTTTTCAAAGCACGTGATTGCTCTGGGTGTGTCAGCCCCTGCTCTGTCACTTTCATCGTATTGTGGACCCGCTCAGGAACTTTCGCTATATTTTTAGGTAAGAGGTTCTTCCCCTTCCCTGTTTACGTTTTCAGTTCCTTGGGTTTGTTTTTGTCCGGTTTTGGTGTGTGTGCCAGCCTGCTGGCCGGTTTTCATCGTGGTTCGATGTGTTTGAGCTTTTTTCCCCCCCGTGCTGTCCTGTTCATTATCTTCTGTTATTCTTCCTCTCCCTCCCTTTTCCGGATTTGCTGGAAAAGGGGTCGTTTTATAGCTGACTTGGTCTGTTACAAGTTTTGTACAAACCTTACTTGTCCAAGTA